>JAVQJF010010681.1:0-42198 GCA_036023855.1 Gadopsis marmoratus | reverse complement strand
ACCCCCCCCCCCCCCCTTCTTTTACTTCCCATCCTTGGTCTCTCGCTTTTCCCTTTCTCTTCCTCCCTCACCCTGTCCACTTCGTTCTCCTCTTCCCTTCCTCCCTTCCTCTCTCTCTTTCACACAGTGCTCTGTGCCTCGCTCTCTCTGGCTGGGCTGCTCCTCGGTGGCTGAGAGTTTGTGTGCACTCAGGTGCCTGCAGAGCATCCCCTCCACCCGGGCTCACAACCAGGTTCTGCCTCTCTCCTCTTAATTCTGCTGCTCCTCCTCTCCCTTCCCTTCCTCCCTCACCATCTCCACACCCTTCACTTTTCTTCGCCCACTCCACACGACTCCTCATACCACCTTGGTGCGAACAGCACCCACTCACCCCCTCACCCTCCTACCTCCTCACCTTCCGTTGTCCTTTCCTCCCTGTTGGAAGCACACTGCTCTCAGGTTCTTCTCTGGTGCAT
Source organism: Gadopsis marmoratus (assembly GCA_036023855.1). NCBI lineage: Eukaryota > Metazoa > Chordata > Actinopteri > Centrarchiformes > Percichthyidae > Gadopsis > Gadopsis marmoratus. Next base: position 41,743 of record JAVQJF010010681.1, on the reverse strand, counting down.
CCTCAATCTCTCTCTGCTTGAAACAGAATTGTAACTTTATAAACTGTAATTGACGTCTTTATAATCGTGTCAAATCACAGTTCTTGTATCTTAAGGCCCCAGGATGCTTAAAATGTCAAACAGTGACTGCCATGTAATGAAAACTGGGACTTTTACAATCGGATGAGTTTGAATAGTAGACTATTCCCTAAGTACTGTGTTGTGAATGGAGGTAGGATGCAGGGGGTACCAGAGAATAACCCCGCTTTGAGGAGTAATGTTTTTCTCCCCTTCTACCTGGAGGTGTGAGGGCCGAGGTGGGGGGTCTTCCTTCAAGCTCTGAGAGGCTACATGCTTGCTTGCCTGCCTGCCTGGCCAAACCTGGTCTGTCTGTTTTTATTTCTCCTTCCTACTCTTCTTCTGCTCTGCATGATCATCAACACCAGCAAGCCCATTCTGGCTTCTTGTCCTGTCTGCTTTTGTCTTGGTATCTGACATTTTGTTTGTTTTTGTGTGGTTTTGTTTGTGTCAACCCCTGACAGAGGAAATCTCTGGGTTTGCTCTCCACACGTAGCAGCATCACGAAGTTGGATGGATAACTGCACTGAGCAAAACCTGGAACAGCTCTTGAGAGGGTTCTGGGTTTTACTTGGAACATATTATCTAGATAACCTAGTAATCCTGTTTTTAACACAGACCCCAGGTTCAGCGCACCAATGACAACACTTCCGGCCAGTGGAGAGAACAGAGGCTGTTTTTTAACATCTGTAGACAGACGTGTCTCTATTGTAGCTTTTTTGCCAACAACGCCATTTTCAAAGACTGACCTTGACGTAGTCATTACCTACACAGATATGCAATAGCATTGACCGTCTCCCAGGTAAAGGCCTTGTGTGTCCCATTTCTTCAAATTAGTTATTGTTACTAACATCTGGGAACAGGGAATATACATTGTTTAGATAACAAAGAACCCGATATATGCAAATAATGATACATTAGTCCTTTTTGGTGTGTTTCAATTAGCTATGCTCTTGACAAGTTTGTGCTGTTCTTGCTCATTTCTGGAGGGTTTGCAGTGTATGCTTTGAAGAGTCTTTGTAGTTCAGGAACATGCTAGTTTGATGAAAACGTTAATTTTACAGTATGCACACATTCAAGATGGCCTCCTAACATCAATAGTCCAGTGTATTCTCAGTCACAACTAAAACTAAGCAAGTCCCCTAAGATCATGGCTCTCCATGTTAGTTTTGTATGTATGTAAGATTATGACAATGCTGCCTTACTTTCCAAGACTTCCAAAGAAATGTACATGATATAAAGAACCTGCTATTTACATTTATAAGTGTTTAATATTTTATTATTTAGTAAATGTTAATGCTAAAATGCCTCAGCCCATCACTTTATATAAATGTCAATAAGTAATCTGTGCCGTAACCCTGTTATAAAAATGACTCAAGTCTCTTTAGCTTGTTTGCAATTCACTTGTAAAGAAGTCTTAATTATTGTAAGACTTGTCATAGAAGCGTGGGATCTGGTTGCCTCCCCGATTTCTTTGTCCTCTCTATATGCTGTAAGACCACTATCTGATTTTAGTTTCATTACAGTCATGCCTGAGCTGCTGCCAGTGACATACCCAAGATGCTGCAGTTTAATTTCCTGTCCAGACTACTTAGCCCGAATCGCAGACAAGCAAGCGAATAGCTTCATTTTGTTGCAGTACTGTTTGTTTATTTTTCTCTCGCTCCATATGTGTGTGTATGCACGGGTGTTTGTGCGTGCACGCCTCAGAAGCCATGATGGTTACCCTTTCTTGGCTGTGTTTGTGGCACTCTTGTGTCCAGCGCTGTCCACACCGCTGCCCTGGCTCTCACAGTGCTTTTAACATGGATGCAAAGAGAACAAAACACTAACATGCACCTTCTCTTTGTTTTGTTCGTTTTCTACAGAACACATCAGGGATGGAGTCACAGAACCTCGTGGATGATCTGTCGCCAAAGAAGAACACAGTTCTCAAGGTGTGTGTGTGCACTGTGACGGGTGACATTGCCATCTAACATTTTCTTTTCATATAGAAATATACCACTCAAGACAATAGTCCAAAGACGTGAAAGTCACCCTACTTGACTGATGTGCTTGATATAAATATGTCAAAATGCTCAACACAAAAACATTTTGTAAATGTGTCCCTGATCTTTACAGCTTAGTAATGGTCCTGTTGTGGGCTCCCGCAAGCGTCCGTCAGAGGGGAACTATGAGAAGGAGAAGGAACACTGCATCGCCCTGTTTGACCAGTGGTCCGAGGCCGACCAGGTGGAGTTTGTCGAGCGCCTGATCTCCCGTATGTGCCACTACCAGCACGGCCACATCAACTCCTACCTCAAACCCATGCTGCAGAGGGACTTTATCACTGCGCTGCCAGGTACGAACGCAGGTTTAAAGGCAACGTTGAGCAGCCACCACCCCAGTGTGAGCTCCATTTTCCCTAACTGCAGTGTGATGGTACAGATGGTACACAGTCGTCACTTAAATGTTTTACCAATTTCCTTGAAAAAAATGCCCTTATTTTATTAAAAGATTATTTAAAATTATTTTGATTTATGTTCAAACGTTCAACTACAAACGGATAAAACCAGACAGTTTGAAGTAATTATATTCTTAAAATCTTCACTCAGGGTTTTGTAGAATTTATTTCCTTTTTTATCTGAAATATTTTTGCACTTTAAAAAAAAAGAATTTGAAATGAACACAGATTACTTTTGAAAAATAAGATAAAAAAAATGAGGCACAGATAAACCGACTAGATGAAATCCCATTAATTTTGCAACAAGCACTAACTCTGCCACTTCTTTTCTTCCCTCCAGCCCAAGGCTTGGATCACATAGCGGAGAACATCCTGTCTTTCCTGGATGCACGCTCGCTATGCTCGGCAGAACTGGTGTGTAAGGAGTGGCAGAGGGTCATCTCTGAGGGTATGCTGTGGAAGAAGCTCATCGAACGCATGGTCCGCACTGACCCACTCTGGAAAGGCCTATCTGAGAGACACCAGTGGTGAGAATGGACATAGACCCATTTACACACACACACACCCCCCCACACACACACACACGTGCACACACTCCCACTTAAAGGGTTAGATATATTATTTTTGTCTTACATTAAGATCTAAAAATGGCTATCAGTTTGGAAGAGGATGCTTTCTGACGTCATAGGTAAACGACTTGTTTTCAGTGTGCTTGTTAGTCTTCTAGATTTTGGCATTTAACTTTGGATAAATGGAAGGCTGAGGAAGAGAATGAGGAAGTAAGTTTATACTGGGTTGGTCTTGAGTGCCTATTGTAGGTTGAAAAAAAAAAAAAAGAATTCCCAGTGGATACGAGGCAGATGTCATTGTTCTTCCCCACCCCCAGGGAGAAATATCTGTTCAAGAACCGCACGTCAGAAGTCCCACCCAACTCCTACTATCACTCCCTTTATCCCAAGATCATCCAAGACATAGAGGTAAGAGACAGAAGAGATGAATTTCACTATGAACTTCCCACTTTTGTTTTTGTAGATTCTAGTAATTTTGTGCAGCTGTCATTGTGGCACCAGCTATTTTCCTTCCTTGTGGAAAAACTGTCACTTTGCTGTCTGCAGGAAGTGTATTGTAGTATCGCAAAAACTCTACAAAGCATGAAGCAGCTCATCTGGACTCTCAATTGAAACTGACATAATACATTTTTTATGTAAATGCATCACTGACCTACACGTGGCTTATTTAGTGACGTTTAATAATATGACTACATAGCCATTGGTTAATCAAACAGTTTTGTTTCTATATATATATATATATATATATATATACTTTGCAGCAATGTTTCTTTGCAGTTATGTTGTGGTCGGCAAATGTTGCTCCATGCATGTAGAAAATGTTGATTACAGCGAATTGATAATGTTAAATTAATTGTCTTGGTGGTGGTTCTGTTCTAATCACAGAAATTGCATGACCACCATTCCACCTCACTAGATCTCACACCTGTTTCTTTCCTTATAACAAGATTACATGATATTTGCCTCCATGTTCCTTGTGTTCAACTGCAGTGCTTCTCTTTCCCTCTTTGGTGGCCTTCTTTGTTTGTGTTTGTCTTTCTCATTGTTTCTCTCTTCTTTCCTCCAGACTATTGAGGCTAATTGGCGATGTGGCAGACACAACTTGCAGAGGATTCAGTGTCGCTCAGAAAATAGTAAAGGTGTTTACTGTCTCCAGTACGATGATGACAAGATCATCAGTGGCCTTAGAGACAATTCAATCAAGGTACGTGTGTGTTGAACATCAAGGACAGTCTGAGGCCTGTGAAACTGACTATTGGTTGTTTTTCTAACTACCTCAGAGATTTGTGTAGTAGACATGTTAGCATGTTAGTACTTTGATTTACAAATGAATTGAAGGCTGTATGTTTTGTGAGGTGTAATTTTCAAAAACTAAATAAATGTCAGCATAGCTAAAATATTTCCTGATATTTCTGTGGTCATTTAAATATCATGACTGATTTATAGCCGTGGTAATGCATATAAATCATCAGTATAGCCATTGGACTGTGACATGGTTAAGAATATACTTTTCAGGTTTCATGACTTGTTTTTCCTGCTGTAGTAGGAATGTATCAATCTGCTGTAGAAGTAATTCTAGAAAACATTCATCCCATTTGTGCGTTTAAGCACCAACATTGAAGAGAGCCAAAAGTGTTGGCTGCGAGAAATACATGCCTGCTCTTTGTGTGGTGGGTTTCTTACAACCTGGGTTTATGTATTTATGAATCGAATGTTTTCTTCTGGCTCAGTATGGCTATGATCTTATTGTCTATGGCGCTGAGCTAAACCACTGAGACAGAACACAAGTGAATTAAGGGATAGAAGGGCTCAGCTCCAGACCTGTTGTGTTTTCCGCTTATGTCTGGTCTGAGAGGAGGAGGAGATGATGAAGAGGAGGCGAGGATGGAGGGAGGAGATGAAGAGAGGATTTGTCATCTTATTGTTCTCCAAGGAGGCTGACGCACACCCAGCGAAGAGCTGAATGGCTCTTGCATACACACACACGGCTCTATGCAGCAGTGGGGAAATGGGGCATGAACACTGCTGTGAAATAGGCCGTTCTTAGCATGACCCAAATCTGCAACCTTTTCACAACCACTTATTTTTTATTATTCCTCTTTTCTATCGCCCTCTACCTCACTCGTCTTCCTCCCTTCTCTTCCTGTTTTTTTTCTCCACATAGATCTGGGATAAGCAGTCTCTGGAGTGTCTGAAGATACTGACCGGTCACACAGGCTCTGTGTTGTGTCTGCAGTATGATGAGAGGGTCATCGTCACTGGGTCTTCTGACTCAACTGTCAGGTACGACACACATCTCGTTACAGAAGGGAAACAGTGTTTTGACCCAGAGCTGCGTGTTAACCCTTTGAACTCTTTTTGCTTATTGTAGTTTCTTGGCGTATGCTTAAATGCTTCATATCACTAGAGTCTGTACAACCTAAGCTAAAAGGTTTTACTCAAAAACATCTAACGGTTCTGAATGTAAAAACATGAACACAATATTTCTTAACACTACTATGGGTACTATGTACATTTTTTACATATGCTCATTCCTTTGAGCAGAGTGTAAACGTGTTTTTCATCTGCAATAGAAATATTTCTCCAGTGCCTACTTTGGTATTTTTGCTTATTGTGACGACGTTTCCTAGATCATCCCAAAATGCTTCGTATACCTAAAATATGTATGACCTAAGTTAAAGGGCTGTGTTAGTTAATAAACCATAATGACTATGACACCGTTTCAATAAACCAATAAACGCCACTGTGTGTTTATTGTATTTCACGTCATCACGTTGTACGCCCGTAAGACGAAGAAGCCATGGCTTTCAGCTGCAAAAGAATGAATGCTCTAGCTATTACGGTTTTTATTTTAGATCAATTTAAGAACGATTATGGGAACAACAATCTCCTGCGGCCATATCTGTCTGAACTATGGGAGAACCGTTTTCAGATGGTTAATTAGGCAGAAAGCCATTATCTATACTTACTAACCTTTGTATGAACAGAGTGTAAATCTTTGGATAACTTTGGCAACATAATGAGACAAAAAGCAGGTGGGCATTTATAAATACTAATTTTATTCCTCAGAAATGAACTACTTTGTTAAAAATGGTAAAATCAGGAAGGTTAAGTCAAAACTACTGCAGCTTCTCCACATTTCATTTTGGGTTGATTACTCACTTAGGATGTATCGGTAAAGACATTCGGGCCACAAGTACACGTGATGTTTGTACAAAAGCAGAATAGTTTATTTTAAAAGCTGGAGCTTGGGCGTAATGAAACAAATGGGCTCTCTAACTGTAGGGAATGCTTCACAGTGAAGAGATAAGGGATGAGCAGATACACAAGGATATACTTAAATGTTAATAAATCATACATATCAATAAGGAGATAGTCCATCATGTGTATTTTTTACTATAAAAGAAGCCACAGCTTACTTAACCATTTGTAAAAATAAGTTATTTTAGCCAAAAGCACATGTTCTGAGGTTCTGAGGCACCTCTGGGTTTGGCTTTGACTGCAAAATGTAGCTACTTTACCCTCTAGCCGCCACTCTATTTATATACTATAGCCTGCCTCTTTGTCCAGTTGTTGGGAAGAATGTATTTATATAGGATTTTCTAGAGACTAGAACATAGAGGGACATGAATGTGTTAAGTTCCTAATATTTAATAGGTGGAGGAGTCTCTTGTTATTTGGGAACCAGTACTATATTTTATTCTATATATTGGGATATCTTGTAAAGCCATGTGACAGAATAGTCGCTTGACAGGAAGGAGTCTCTTCAGAAGCCATGATCACACTTAATGGGTATGATTGATGATATTCCATAAAATCACTCGTCCAGAAGATTCTCTCTAACTGGATTGAATCTTTTTTCCCTTGCTTCTCCTTCTCATGCAAGTGGTCAGTTTGTACAGTCATTCAAAATAGAGTGCATCTGTAGAATATAATGAATAATTCGTCCACACAGGGGAAAAAACTGCACACTGTACATTTTGTATGAGATTACTTGTTTTCCTTAGAACCAGAAACAGTGGTTTTATCATTTAAAAACCTGCCGTAAACATTATTTTAAAATATCTCCTACAAAACAGATCTCGGCTATCGATCGGGTAAAGTGTAGTTGATTTCAGCTATGTTAAATTGGGGGAAAAAAATTAGAAAATTAATTTTGGCATCATTTGATTCACATATTTCTGTAGAATGTGTCATTTCATAGTGAGTTAGATTTACTATCATTACTAGAGATAGTGAATGGAGATGTTTTATTGCAGCTATTTAAAGGCCTGTCGTGTGTGTGTGTTGACACCTGCTTGGCTACTGCACACAGAAGCTCAACATTAATTCTCTTATTACTTCACACTTCAGCCGTACTTGCTGGGCAGTATCCAAGGAAAATGTGACTTCACTTCCTTAGCAACAGCTTGGCAGGCACTTTGTTTGTAGGTTTGGTTGTAGGCTTTTCCAGTGTGTATGCATTTGCATTTGACTCGTAATGCAGCTCAGTAACATGTTCTTCTCTGTGTGTGTGTGTGAGAGAACTCGTGTTAATGTCCATTGTTAAACTAATAAACATAATTCTCTCTTATGTCTCCATTGTTTATCATTTTCCTTTGCTCCATTACATGTCTTTTCCACTCGCTAACTTCAACCTTCGTTTCTTTCGTTTTGACCGCTCTTCCCACTGCCACATCTAATTTTTCTTTCCTACTCACGCCTTCCTCCTATCTTTTCCACTTTGCTCACCCCTTTGTCATCTCTTCCCTCTCCGTCTCGCACCCCTCGCATCTCAATCCACATCCCCATTTTTCCTTCCTGCCCCATTCCGCCTCTGTCATCTCTCCCTACTTCTGTTTTCTCTTCCTCCTGTTTCCCTCCATCTCTCTCCTTCTACCTCTCCTCCTCTGCAGAGTGTGGGAGGTGACGACGGGTGAGGTACTGAACACACTGATTCACCACAATGAGGCAGTTCTTCACCTGCGCTTCGCCAACGGCCTGATGGTCACCTGCTCCAAGGACCGTTCAATTGCCGTCTGGGACATGGCCTCTCCTACCGACATCAGCCTACGCCGCGTCCTTGTGGGACACCGGGCTGCTGTCAACGTGGTCGACTTTGATGACAAATACATTGTGTCTGCTTCAGGGGACCGTACCATCAAGGTAACAAGAGCAACATGAATTCAAACCAGAGACCATCTTGATTAAATGTGATTGAGTCTGAATAAAGAAAGGTGGACATTAGAAAGTTGTGTTTAAGTGTCAATTAATGGACTACAATACTTTCAATGAAACTAGAAAGCTCAAATGTCTTCTATAGCTTTAAATCCAATAAGTGAGTCATTATTTTTTTGGGTAAGCTGTACTCATTTGAATTAATACAGGCCATTGTTTTACAAAGCTTTATGTTGCCACCCCTGTAGGTATGGAGCACCAGCACCTGTGAGTTTGTGCGCACTCTAAATGGTCATAAGCGGGGCATTGCCTGTCTACAGTACAGAGATCGCCTGGTGGTCAGCGGCTCATCTGACAACACAATCCGGTACGTGTGTGAGATTAAAGATGTATGATCTGTTTATTATATCATATTTGTATTTGAAATGAACACTGTCAATCAACATCAATTGACTAAATACTAAATGTATCAAAGATTGATAATTTATTTAACATGCAAGTAAGAGCTGCTGGCTGAAAACCCTTGGTGTACAGGGTTGCTTTTGCCTAATTCAGTTTCATGATACAAATGTCATTGTTTCAAATAATACTGTACTTAACCACTAAAAACGATATAAACAGTGTAGGGACTATATGATGGCTTATGTGTTTGCTTCTCTTTCTCCAGGTTATGGGACATAGAGTGCGGGGCGTGTTTGCGGGTGCTGGAAGGTCACGAGGAGCTGGTGCGCTGCATTCGCTTCGACAACAAAAGGATTGTCAGCGGTGCCTACGACGGGTCAGTCTCTCACTCACTCACACTCAGCTTTGTACATAGAGATGTTTTGTTTGTGACATTGTCGTCTCATGTCTGTCTCTGCAGCAAGATCAAGGTGTGGGACCTGCAGGCAGCCCTGGACCCACGAGCCCCCGCCAGCACATTATGTCTGCGCACTCTAGTGGTGAGTATCACCGATTTAACCTGTTGCCACATGGCTGACTGACTGGAGCTCATGCACAAGTGCTGCAGTTGCAGGCAGCTGTGGCTCAGAAGGTAGAGCGGGTCGTTCATTAATTCCAGAGTTGGCGATTCGATCCCGAAGTGTCTTTGGGCAAGAGGAAGAAAGGTGTCGCTGAACCTTGCATGGCAGCTATGTTGCCATCGGTGTGTGAATGAGACTAATCTGCTTTGGGAACCATTATGGTTGAACAGCGCTATGTAAGTGAAGTTCTCTTACCATTTTAGATCTTCAAAAACTAGAGGATTAAGAATAAAGCCTATACTCATTTCACTTCTGATGTTTATCTTGTTGGTGAATTTGAGAATCATTAGATATATGGAAAAGACAATTTGCTAATTTAAGGTGCAGTTAGATAAATTAAAGCTTTCTAGTACAATGGTCCTCCAATAAACTTTGACAGATGTAATGTTCAGTTTTTGTTGAAACTGATTAGAGAGCTGCAGATTTAAATGTATTATGGGTTGTGCCTCTGAAGTCCAGCCCAAACCTAAAGAACTGATTTGGGATCTGTTGGATGGGGATGTGGTGCTGCAAGCGGCACTGAACATTGAGAGTCTGCTGCAAAACAGAATTGACAACAGAAGCTAACAAACAATCTCATAAGGTTTTTGCCCGGTCGGTCAACCTGTGCTTTCAACTGTGTTTCAGCAGTGACATCACAAATGTCCCTGATCTGCCTGTGTGTGTGTGTAGTGTGTTATCATTTCTGAATTCATTGTGTTTTCAGGAGCACTCTGGCCGCGTGTTCCGTCTCCAGTTTGACGAATTTCAGATCATCAGCAGTTCTCACGATGACACCATTCTGATCTGGGACTTTCTGAACGTCTCGACCAATGGCCAGTCAGAGGGACGGTCTCCCTCCCGCACCTACACTTACATTTCTAGATAGCAGGTACAATGACACACACACACACTTTGCTGATAAGGCCTTCTTTTAAAAGAAATGTCAGTTGTGACTGTGCACACACGTTCAGAGAATTCCATTCAGTTAGAACGTTTATACTGAGCAGACCTATGGTTGAGTGCAGACTCTTTTCTACCCCGCAGGTGGCGCCATCCACTGCACCCTTTTTTGGAGGAGCCCAGGGCTGATTGGCGCATCCATAATGGAAAGGAGCCCATTTCTTCTCCTTCCTCCTCGTCATCGCTCTGTCCGCCTCCCACCCAGCCCCCTCCACCTCCCTGCTCATTCTGACAGACTCTTGAGCTTGTGCCCATTTACTGCCAGTACTGTGACATACACACACACACACACACACACACAGGTCAACACTGAGGATTCCCTACTACAGAACCAATGCAACTCTCCCAAGACGTTCACCTTCTACTACTAATTTATGTTTTGTAAAGTACACTAATGACAGTATTAACTTAGACATTATAGAAGTCACAAGCTCCCCTTTTGTCCCCGTCATACAAATCTCAAGCACCTCAGTTTTAAACCCCTGCCACCCAGGTTTCCACAGGTTTGGAATGGCTTTTAGATATATATTTATATATATATTACAGACACACACACACACACACACACACACACACACACACTGGCGCACACACACAAACAGACACACTGGCACAGAGGATGACCGGAGCTGTGATGCGGGAGACAGAGACTCTTTACTCAGCTCTAGGAAAGGAGGGTAGGATGGGAGATGGAGGGAGTGAATGAGGGAGAGATGTGTCAGGGATGACTTCCCTGCTCCCTCTCACTCCTCCCTGTCTCTCTCTCTCTCTCTCTCTCCACCCCCACTTGCCCCCAACCCCAACCCCCTCCCCCCCAACCCCCAGCCCCCAGAGATGCACACTCGCTTGGAATATGGGGGCGCGCACACTCAAGTTTGCGTGAGTGTGTGTTTGTGTATGTGGACTTGTGAAATGGCAGAACAGAGCAGAAACGTCAGACAGACATGCATGTGAGGTTGCCTTGGCTACAGCATCAGGGTAGACCTCTGCTTTTTTTTTTCTCTCTTTAACTCTTACTTTCTTACTGTTTTTTATTATTGTTATTTTCTCATTTTATTTGAGTATTTTGGTTCTTAGTACAAAAATCATACTAAGCGTAGTCCTCTTTCTCCCCCTCTCTCTCTTACGGTCTTTTTCCCTCATTATTTCTTCTAACTTCGCCACTTGTTCATCTGTCCCTTTCACTCCATCCTTCTCTACCCCATCATCTACGTGCTTGCTTTGGTTATGAGAGAAGCTGGAACTCAAGAGCTCAAATTTAGCTGTAAACGGAGTTGTCTTGTCAAAAATTGTGTTGTATATTAAAAATGATTTTTTAAAGAAGAAAATGACCTTATTGTGAATAAAGTACTTGACAGTGGTGGAGTGTTGAGCCAACTGTAACATGAATGAGTGTCTGATTGTCTGTCTGTTCTTGTCCGTGTATGTGTGGGTGGATTTGTGCTATACAGCCCCTCTGACATGTAGATACACCACTCAGTAAGCTGTCAGTCTGTTCCTTTTGTACTTCAGACAAATGAACCAGTCACTGTCTGTACTGCAGACAACGAAGAATTTGGGGGGGGGGGACAGCAGTGAGGACCTTGAGTTAGGTTTTTCTTTATTTTTTTTTGGTCAAACTATTTCCAAGGTCAAGAAAGAACTGAACATGTGTGCTAGTATCCTGGGTTTGAGTTTATTCGAGATATGTTTACACGGAACATGAGAAGCCTATTTATGTGTATCCCACAGGTTCCAATAGGTTTCTGATCATCGTTCCACCGATCATCCACCATGTCGTATACCAACAAACCATAAAGTATCCTGCTTTCACCCGGAGTACTCCAGGTTTGTCAAAACGAAAACATGTTTAATAGCAAAACTGACCAGGATACTTCAAAACCCCAATCATAACCAAGATACTAGTCCACATGTAAACACTGAGCTCTGATTATAATGTGAGAGAACTGATAGAATGTTTGATTTTGGCTTTAGAAGGATGAGAACTCTGCATCGCTAAAAATTCCCAAAATACCGTAGCAGCAGTTAAATGTAAATGATCTTCTATGACAAGTGGATGTCAGCCTCTTGTATCAACTGGATAGCAGCACTTTGATAGGTAGTTTTAAAACCTTTTGTGTTTTTTTTTTTTGTCCCATCACATTCTATGTCTTCCACATCACACACGCACACATTCGGTTTTAGATATTTGATTGAAAAAACTCCAAACGCTCCCGCTCACTATCAATCACTTGTACTCACTTTATTAACAGTGTTGCAGTCATCAGACCTTCATCAGGTAAAGTTAATTTAGGCAGTCATGAAGTGCTTTGGCCCAGTACAAGTGATTGAAAGCATGCAGAAGTCATTGGTTTCCTGGACAGTCAAAAGTTGAAGGCCAGTTTGCATCCACTAAGTCATAATATCGAAGTTAACATGGTTAATTTGTAACACATTTTATATGCCTTACAACTTAACTGTCAACAGTTTTGATTCCACGCACCTGTCAGTAAGACTTTCCACTGTGTAAAAGCATATTTTCATAATTATTTTTAGCAATTTTGACTAAGTCATTTAACAGGAAGCAAAGGTTGGTTAAACTATTGTGTGATGACATTATCAGTGCATCCAGTGTGGCCACCAGGTGGGAGTATAATCTCAGCTTTCTCCCACAGAGTAATGTGTTTATGAGACTTGGGCTCTAACTGTTTGGTAGCCAAGTTTGGAGTTTAAATAACCTGTTACAGTAGATCATATACTCAGTGTTGTAAACACTGCAACTGCGAAGGAACAATGTATGTTTGAGATGCTTAAAGTGGGGCCTTGATGGCAAAGATCTGGCCAGGCTAGTCGAGCTCTAATATGTCTGGTTATTGTACAGTGTGTATTCTCTCGACTGCAAGGAGGGGAGTTGCCTGCTGAGAGGGTTGGTTTTCAAAATTTCTGGGTTTAGTTTAGTATAGTAGAATGTTTCAAATTCTGGGAATAAGTTATGTGGGATGGATTTGTGCTTGGTGGAGCACCATTAGTATATGATGTGTGTATGTGTTGGATATGGGTGTGTGTGCTTCCTCTGGGTCTGTGGGATTTTGGCCCATAATTCCTGCAGCTCTCAGGTCACAGCTCCGTTCTCACGCACATATTTGGCATTCCTTCCCCGACATGATTACCATACACCTTCCACTCTGGGTTTGGCTACGCGGAATATTTCCATCATTCCCAAGTGGAACTGGAGCAACATTCCAGAAATGAACAACTCAACCCACCACCCCCTACTTGCTCGCCTCTATCCCACCCCCACACCCTGTTTCCCTTCCACCCCACTGTCTCCTCCTTATACCAGCCCCCCTCCAGCACAGATTCCTGCTGCCTTGCAAAAGGAATCCTCCGGTACAACCCTTTTTTCCCCCCTGAGTCAGCTGTTTGTGTCTGCCGGCATGATTGGGTCATTTGGCAGCGACATGTCTTCAGTGACCTCCTGCTAGGATGGGGAAGGAAGGGGAAGGAAGGGGAGGGATGGAGGGGGATAAGAGCAGGATAGATGAGAGGAGAAGCAGCTATGAAACTCTATATTACTACTGCATGTTCCCCTTCCACCGTTCTGTCTGATCCTTCACGCTGTGTATTCATGGCAAAACTTCATATGTGGAGGTGCTGTTTGCACATTTGGAGCTCAGCAGGGTTCCTGATGAGGCTGGTCCATCTTAGATTTGTATTTTTGTTAAGCAATTTAATGTCTGGGATTCGAGCCTCAGTGACCACAACCCATTCTGGCGAAAACTACAGAATCCATTCTTTAGCGGCCTGTAAGTGCTTGCACCTATCTATCTATCTGCTGTTTTTCAGGGTTCAAAGAACATTTCCCAGTTAGTAATAACTTTGCAGTAACTCTCATACTTTGTAGGAGGAAGAGAGTGAAGTTTTTTCCATTGCATGACATTCTGCTATTGACCCTTGATACTATATTTTTACCTTAATTGAAAGTTTTCTAATAAATTTGAAGCCAGCCAGGGCTACAGCTCACTAATTTTCATTAGCAATTAATCTGTATTATGTTTTCCAATTATTTGATTTTCATTTTGTATTTAAAATGCCAAAGAAAAGTAAAAAATACCTTTAGGAGTAGGCAATATGGACCAACTCTATCATAGCAAATGTAATTGTATGTTAAAATATTCATATACAGTATAACCTGATTAAATAACTCAATGTTTGTTTTTGGTTAACCCAGTGAATTTAAAAAAGGTACATTGATGCAAAAATCCTGGAAAGTCTATTTTGCCATAAATTAGTCTGCACATTGATTGATTGCAATATTGCCTTATACAACCAGAGATATTAAATGTGAAAAATATCTTGGTATAGATGGTATGGCACAATCTCTGATGGTTGACAAATGTATATTGTATCATGGTATATATCATCATATTTCCCAACCCTGCTGCATATCTGAGCCCAAGGGAATGTCTTCAGATTCCCAAAAAAAGATTTTCAATTTGGAATGACATGAAGCAGAGAAAACCATCAAATACTCATATTACAGTAGCTGGAACAAACAAATGTTGGGCTTTTTTTCTTTTTAGCTCAAAACTGTTGCCAATTCATTTTTTGTCGATCGCCTAATTGAGCACTGAAACCGGCTGACCACATCTGGATCCTCTGTGAACTTGATTCTCTTTCTACAATACATTCCATGACAGAAAGACATGTGAAGAAGCAGTTTAAAAGACTCTGGGAGACACAGGAAATGTTTCTGTAAGGTTTACTGAGTCGAGAAAGACTGCTGCACACAGAGCTGAAATAAATAAATGAAATAATTTTATCGTAATAATTATAGTAACCATCATAGTAAGATTGCTTATCTAGGGTTTCTGTCTTCTTTTATATATATAATATATAACTTTCAATAAATTGTTCCCTTTAATATTTTTTCTCCTGTGTGTATGCATGAGACTTTGGTTTGTTCCACTGAATGTCCTGGTAGCAGCATTCTGTATCCACGGTATCGCACGGGAGTGTCATCCCCTGGGTCGTTTCTATAGCAATGCTAATCGACAAGGCACCCTCCCCGCCATGCTCGTCCCTGCGCTCGTCACCCTCTGCACCTATAAGCTGATGGTGTAGTGTCCTTGGGGGGGGGAGTCATGAAGAAGGTCTCCAGTTGTCTTTGGTCGGTCGTTGGTTTGGTTTGCTGTGATTGGCTGGCTGTTTTTGGTGCAGCTTGGTTTTTATACATTCTAGTTTCTAAAGCTTCAGTCCCTGCGGTGAGTTGTCACAGGTTCGTGCAGGGACTGGATGGTCCCTTTCCAGAGTCCCTCGTGGTCCAGCTTCATGGTTGTTGGTGCACTCACCCACTCACACAAACAAACAAACAAACACACACACACACACACACACACACACACACACGTACGTACGTACATTTCCTTGTCTTCTTATTCTTACAAACATGCATTTATTCATTACTCACACGATCATTCCCTCATTCATCCTTTTGTCATCCATTCTTTCACTCAGCCAACAGTTAGCAGTGAGACAAATAAGTGCGTCACATGTCAACAAGCCATTTTTGGTCCATTTGATCTGTGCAGATCACGCTATACCTTTGTCCACTCTGCCGTGTTCCTGTCTTCTCCTTCCTGTTTTTCCCTTTATCCGTAGGCTAAGCACCCACTTTCTTGTTCAGTCAGTCTTTTCCTTGTTCTCTCTGCATGATCCAGTTGTAATCCCATACTTGACATTGTCCAGCTGGTCCAGAACAGTAGACATGAAGGTTTTTGTGGTTGTGGAATAAAGGCCTTCGTAGAGCCTGGGACTCTGGCTGTCCTTCAGATTTCCTGTCAGTATTTCTGGCCTATGAAGGGAAGCAGACCAGGTCCATAGAGCTTCCAGCGATGGACCAGTAATGGTCCAGTTGGCCCAGTAAGAGAACTAAAACTGAGAGGAATGATGACTAACTAGGGGGCTGTAGTGGCAAATTAGTAGGTGTAAAGCTAAACCCCATGAATGATTCATCAAGTTTCTGGTCAATGTTTGTCCCAACAAAGGGAGGTGTTCAGTCGTGTGTGACAGAAGAGATGACTGGGTTAGCCATTGGCAGGCTCAGGTCAAGGCTTTGGATGACAAGACAGTGGGTGCTAGTTAGCCACTACTAGCGGGGCCCAGTAGCGCGCACCCTCTTGCCCCGCTTGCTGACGGTGGTGAAGCGGAAGGGGGTGGTGAGGTCGGGCTGCTCCCCAGGCGGGAAACGTTTCATGAAGTGTACGTCCTGCTGGTTGGGGAGTGTGTTGGGGCCACGGCGAGGACGGCCTCTTTTAGTGAAGCCCACATACCAGTCTGCGTAGCGCGCTGACATCAGAGCTGTGTAGTGGTTTTCCAGAACCTTTTCCACAAAGACACAGTCAGCGCTTCGATTACTGGCCTTCTAAAAGAGAGCAGAGAAACCACAGGTAACCACACACATACACAAAGAGAGGCGGGTGAGGAAACTGTAAGATACTAAAATATTGATGATAAACGTGTCTGAACGAAAGAAGCCTCACCTTTCCTACCAGCTTGCCGCGGCGATTCATGCACAGGTAGAAATCGGTTTCTTTGCCCCGGATTCTCACCTGGCTACCAAAGGTATCAGCCTCCACTACGAGCTGGGCTTGTGAAGGGACAGACAGAGGGGCAGACAGACATTAGAGCCACAGGCAATGCAGAGGAATACATTATGTTATGCTTACAGGATTTCACACGTTTATTAGGTTGTATCAGATAAATGTTAGTGGTAGAAAGATAAAGGTAACCCAAATTTAGAGCTCACTTAGTTTCATGTTGTGTGAGATCACTGGCCATAGCAATGAACAACAGTCAAGCATACACGAGCAAACCCACTGCCAAGCAGTGTGACACTAATTGCACAGATTACCAGGCACCATTAAATCAGATTTGGCTTTAAACCAGATAAAGCTTTCACATTGAATCACAGTTTTAGGTTTCGTAGTTGCTATTAAATGTGCTGATAAATCACAGACAGACGTAAATGTCTCTGGCTGGACAGATGGACGTCAGATAAGCCCGGTCGCACACATGGATGTGAGGCCGCTGACCACAAATGGGCCTCGTAAAAAAGATAACAGCCAGGAATAGACGAAGCACGGTGGGCCGAGAGGAGCGAGAGAACACTCCGACTGAGCGTCTGCGATACTGTTGTTTTAAGGCGCGTGTGCACGTGCGCGTGGGCATTTGTGTGTGTGCAGGTGAGTGCATGTTCATCCTTCCAGGCAATATCGCTTCACCAGCTACCCATCTTCAGAGAATGCTTGTGCCTGTTTAAAAATAAATCCCTAAAATGGTTCCTACATGACCTTAGTCAACAAAGGGGTCAAGAGAAATCAATACCTCCCTCCCTCTTGCCCTCTTCCGCTCTCTTCCCCCAACTCTCCTCTCGTTTCCCTTCTGCTCTTTTGCTTCATGTTTATACCTTAATGCACCCGCCCCTGCTTTGCTTTATTTCTTGTCTCTCTGCTCTTGGTTCGCCTGTGTAATACATCATCGCCATAGGTGGTCAGTTTTGGGTGGATTGTTCGGCTTAGGAGCGATATATGTTGTAAACATACTGTGGCTTGGAGTGGGGTGTAAGAAACCTGGCATGGTTGTGAATGGATGGGATGTGCAATGTGAGCTACCGCTGGACTACATACAGGAATACGTAAACCCTTAGCTTTATGGCTTGGCTTTCTTCTGCCCATTGATTCTGTGTGGTTTAAGACATCATTACAGGCAGAGAAAGGTGGAGAGGAGGAGGGAGTGGGGGATGGACAGAGGGAGTGTTGGAGGATGGAGGGAGGGAGGGAGGAAGGAAGAGGAAGCCTGCTGTTTTAAATCCAGAGGAGACAACAGAGAGGATGAGAAATCAATGGAAGGATCGATGAAGGAGATGAGTTTCTAACACTCGGTCCGACGCTCTACCAGCCAGGCTTCTCCCGCTAACTCACACTTTTCACTAACTCTCTCTCTCTCTCTCTCTCTGGTTGTGAATCATTGAGTCAGCAGCCAGTCGATGAGGTCTTTGTACTCCCAAGACAAGCTTCACTGCCCCTCTGCTAAAGCCTGGGGAGGCATTTGTCTGTGCTTTTGTGAGTGTGCCTGCACAGTTGCATTCTGTTTCCGTTCATGCATGCACTTGGTCAACCTTCAAGTCTTTGTACTTGCAGCCTTGCAGTGCATACACTCACATGTGCCATAAGCATTTGCCTGTGTTCTACTGTGCGTGTGTGTGTCTTACCATATTTGTCTCCATCTTCTCCTCGAGCGCTGATTCTGCGTCCCAGCACCTGGACGTGTTTGCCGCTAGTGCGGCTGTAGAGCTGGTAGACCCGGTGGTGTCGCCGACTCATGGTGTCTCGCACCTGTGTCTGGTTCTCCACGTGCACACTGAAGTTGACCCCATCCACACCAAGTACCTGCTGGGAACACACACACACACCCAGAGGTCGGCACACAGACACACGAAATACAGAGAGTCATGACCAGGATTGAAAAACTGCATGTACTACCAATATACAACTTGTCTTTTATACTGTACGATCGCTCTTTGTCATGCATGCAGACTCTCACCTGTAATGGATTACACATCACCAGCAACATCTGGATACATCTAGGAAAAAGTAGAAACAGATGAGTTTAGAAATATGTAAGCAACACTGAATGTTGGAAGAGTCATGCGTGACACCATCATTTCCATCTCTTTCTTCTCTGCCGTTCTTTCTGTTCAACATCTCTTTTCCTTATTGGGTGATTACTCACACTGCTGGTTGTGTGGCTGGCACAGCAACCTGACATGCAGACAGGCAGATGTCCAGGGATCAGCAGACAGACAACACCCAGAGCAGTGTTTATCGTTACGCTACCAGCCTTCTGTCCAAACCCACTTTCTGACCCGTTCCTGACTTTTGCCACACCAAAATCTGGCCTCCAAATGACCTGATTGGACCGTGGCGAAATGGCAAACATGCCGAGACGACTAGAACATGTTTTGGTTTGGACATCTAAGGGAAAGAGCTGGCTTATTGGCTGCTCTTTGTATGTAGACAGCTGGGCTGGACTACAGGTGTACACGCTGCTGTGATGTGGCTTTGGAGCGCGGCAGACTGTGGTTACATTTAGAGATGCTATAAATAAGTGAGAACATGAGCTATGAAAACGTGTGGAAAAATTATTTAAGGTAGAATCAATTTGTGGGGCGTGACCGTGGTGAATTAATGTGTGTCGTCCATATGAAAACACAACTTTTATGTATTATTTCTCATTCCTTATTTCTGACTATCTGGACTATCAGAGACAGATATGATTGAAACAGCTGGTTAGAGTTACAATTAAAATTCTCCTCACTTTATCACATTGCTTAATTGAAGTTTAGACCTTGACCTTGGATGAATCAAATGTTATTTACAGCTTTAGTAAGGGAGAGATTGAGTTGCACAAAATTTAATCTGGCAGTTCTTGAACTGCTCTGAATTAGTGGCTGAAGACTTGACGAAGTCCAAGTGTGTGAGCTGAAAAGCAATTCTATGAATTTTGTCTTTCCCCACCTCATCTTTTGCTATCTCTCCACATGCCTAATCTCTCTCTGCTCCACTCTTGTTCTCTGACTTGTTGTCCTCCCTATCTCTCCATCCACTTTACCTATGGTTCCCTGCCTCCTATCTTCCTTTATGTTTGGGGTTAGCAGAGTGACTCCTCCACACTATCATGGGCATGTACAAAGATGTGCAGATGTGAATTTGTGTGTACAGGAGGAGAAGGCAGCTGACAGCTGGGCCAAAGAAAAGACATACGCTCCGCTGAGAGAGGGAGATAGCGCAGAGGAGAGAGACTGACACAAAGGGATAGGGAGAGGGCAGGACAGAGGAAGGTGATGTAAGAATAAATAGAGGGGCGATGAAGCAAGAGGGAGAATGAAAGAGGTGAAAGATAAAATCAGAAAGAATGGGCAGATGCACAGATGTGAGAGGGAGGGGAGAGGGTCAGAAAAGACTAATGTTACATCTCAAAGGAAGGATGATAAAAAGTGGCAAAATGAGAGACAGTAGTGTAACCAGTGTGGTCTGGCGTGAGAAGTGGACAAAAAGATAAATAATGGGAATGAAAGAGGAGGGGGTTCAACTCATGCACATCGTAACACATGTCACTGCCTCATGACTAACACAAACACACCATTTTGCTTCCCTTCTCGCTTTCTCAACATTTCTTTCCCATAGCTGGTGCGTTGGCCCCTGAGTCCCTCTAATAGATGCAGATATCCCGGGCAATGCAGTAAAGTATTGGCCCTCACATTTTGCCTGCGCAGCCGAAAAAACCTGAGCGCCTGTGCATTGTGAGGACTCTCAGCTGTTAAAACACCACAGCTGCACTGCCGCCGAGGACACTGCAGGAAAAGTGCCTCGGCACTGGATTCCTCCGCTCCCACAAAAACCACAGACACTCCATATTATGCCAGCCACAGAGAGAAAGCGAAGGAGAGAGGAAAGAGGGAGACAGGATCAGCCGGGGCTGGGGGAGGGATGAGAAAACGAGAGAATAAGAGAACACCGAGTAAAAGCCAGGGAGAGTAAAGACAGAAGGAGGTATGGAGCGAGGGAAAGCCCGGTGTGCCTTGGCCCGCTGCCAAAACAAGCAAGAGTCTGACATCATAAACCTGCGTCCCAGCAGATCTACCATATGGAGGCTGCGGTTAGACTAGCAGGCCTCAGCACCAAGGACTGGGCAGCAGCGTGGAGTGAGAGCGGTCGGCCTGGTGGGACTCAGCACAGAGCGGCGGTTTCAGCTGTGTGTAGCAGTGGTTAGCGTGGTAGGCCAACACTGGAGCAGTGGGCTTCGGCACCATGTAAGAGTTTCAGATGTTCAGCAGTGGGCTTCGGTGAAGAATAGTGGTTAGGCTAGCGGGCATGTGAATGATATCAGCAGTAATAAGGCTCATGGTGGAGCAATGGTTAGGGAAGCCGAGGGCCTCGAAATGAAGCTGTGGCTTTAGGAGAAGAGCAGTAACAGGTTGTTGTGGCAAAAGGCCCTCGGCTTCTCTCACTCGCTGGCTGAAGACTTCCCGTACGATCAAGTTGGTAAAACAACATTGATGAAGTGAAGAGGCTGCGGTAAAACTGATAGATGGAGAGAATGAATGGAGAGACGACTGGCCCTGAAAGGCCTAACTTAAACCAGCAGACTAAACAGTGAGGCTGCTCCTCCTCGGATACTGCCAGGGGCGCCATCATTCATCAGTTATTAATTCATACTTTTTATCTGAGCACGTATCTGTGGAAAAAACGGGGTACAGGCAAGACAGGAAGACAGATGTTAGGTGGGTAAGTGGAGAGAGTGTGAGGGAGACACAGACGAAGAGAGGGAAACTCAGACAGACACCAGCAGCAGCACACACCCTGCCCAGGTTGTGTGAGGAATGAGAAGTATCTGGAGATGACTGCCATCTGGGAGAAGTACAGCCGACACAACGAAAGAAAAATAAATCCCTTGGCCTTTAACAAGACACACCTCGAATGGGCAAACTCAAGCCCCCTGAGTCTGTATCCTCCTCCCTTAGATTTGCTCTTGGCACTTTATCATTTTCCTATCCCACTAGATAAAATCGGTGTTATTTGACTCAACTTCTGAAATATTTTCTATGGGGGGGGGGATGCCCTTTTCTAAGCCAGCTTGACAGCTCGGCCATCCCTGAAGTAAGTGCAGATGGTGATGGAGATGTTTATGGCAGGTTTTATGAGTAACAGGGCCCTGACTCTGACCCAGTGACCCTGAAATGTCAGCCAATCAAAACAGGGCCTTCCATGGTGTTTCTATGGGGACTGATGAGGAGTGATGTAATCGTTAGAGACTGCCACCTTCCTCTCCATCATCATCATCATCATCATCATCTGTAGCTAGGCCTGTCATGAAACTAGTTTAAACAACCTCAGAGGAAAGAGATAGGACCCTGCGTGGATGAATACGGTTATTGCACGATGAAGTGATAAAAGTAACTTACAAGACGGTCAGCGTGGAAAGAAGGGACAACATTGCTTCCCCCCTCCACTATGAAACTTGGCCCAGAGACGGTCTCCTCGCTCGGTCTGAGCCAGTCCGACAGTCCGGAGAGTCCCCCTCAGTGTTCTGAATCCGCCGGATATTGTGCAGAGTCACAGAGTCAGCGGACACTCCTGTTGGCATCGGCGGCGGTGCGCCCCGGTTCCCCCGGCGTGAGTAAACGTGCGGGCGCGGGCAGTGTGGGGCGTGAGGCCGGGGTGACTGTGCCACTGTGACCGCCGGGCAACCTCTAACAGCTGTCCAGAGCGGTGTGAGGGACGGATGGGCGGGGGAGCAAAATGGGCAAGGTCGGGCCTCTAAAAGGCGGCGCGTGCCCGACGTGGAGAGGAGCAGGTGAACGCGCGCTCACGCGTCACGGGTAACCAACTCCAGTCGACCTCGCTGACCCCCCGGGAGATGATGCTCGGCCCCCGTGGACGGATGCTGCGCGCGCGTAATCTCCTGCGTAATCCAACGCGCAACGTTGCAGCGCGACAGCAAGCTTCTGGTCTCCAGGCGAGTTATGCAGCAGGTGAGGTTGTTTTGTTCTGGCACAGACGGGAGCAGCAAGCGGGTTCAGTCCCGGCAGAGCAGGGCCAGCAGCTGTCGGAGGTGGGCTACCTGGGCTGGCTGATGGAGCAAACGGCGAGCTGGAGACGGGGGCTCTGCGGGCGCAGGGTAATGCAGGGCGGTCTCGGTCATGACTGCGCCCCAACGCTGGCTCAACGGGTCTGCGGCTCAGGTGGCACCAACCAACGGTGTCCGACAGAGAGAGCGATAAGGTCCCGGAGCGGTCCAGCTCAGAGGGGTATATGGAGAGCGCTGAATGAGAATGGGAGGGGATAATGAAGGGGAAAGAAAGACGAGGGAGGGAGGGGTGACTGGAGAGGATGGGAACAGCTGTGACTGGGTGGCGGACTCAGCCACCCGCGACACAGTGAGGAAACAACAGCCGCACTTTGCACCTGATTTTCCGGACTTCCCCGCCCGCCTCAGCCGCTGGTCTCCGTCTGGCTGCTGCGGTCCTCCTGCCTGCGCCCTCCCGACACAATACCAACCAAAACACGGCACGATGACATCACCTCCAAAGTGTTTGAAGGGGAAAATGCAATCCGATCTTTCTGTTTATTTTATTTTTTTTACATTTTTTTTTTTTTAAAACGTAGAAAGTTGAAGCAGTTTGCTGTGAACACGAGCGGCTCCTCGTTCCGAGAGGAAACACGAACTCCGCGCTGCAGGAGGAGAGGAGTCGGGCTCGCCACTTTCTGAAGAAAATAAAAGTTAAAACGGGCGCACTGGAAGCGTGTTTACCCCAAATCAGACTGACAGATCGAGTCCCAGTCCAGAACCTGCACCGTCCCTCTTCCCCTTATATCTGCCTCCCTGTTTCATTCAGACACCAAGTGAGAAAACGCAAAAAAGAGCCCAGTCGTGCGTTTTTTTTTTTTAAATCCACTTTACTGGTGTTCTGCAGATCCTGCTCCCTTTCAGAAATTCCAAGGTTTCCTTCCATAAAAAGCTCTTCTTGAAAGGGGGGGCTGCACAGGAGAGGCGCGTCGGCAGGCACAGACCTCACTCCAAGAAAAACCAGAACAAGGTTTTAACAGACGCGGATCAATCCTCCCTCCCTCTCCTCCTCTCCTCCTCTCCTCCTCTCCTCTCCTCTCCTCACTCCCTCCCACCTCTTTCTGCCTCACACACACGCACATGCACACTTATCGGATCAGAATGGGATTAGTCAGTCGCTACGCGATGCCGACCCAATTTAGGTAAACTGCAAAAAAAAAATAAAAAAAAAGAATAATACAATACTAAAAATAAATACATTTTCAAGTGCTCCTTTGTTACAAACATCTGCTAATGAGGTGAGATAATGTCACTTGTTTAGCATGCAAGCCAAACTGAACCCGGCCATGTTTAATCATCCCAGCTCATATTTGTTTGTGGAAATTCCTGAAACAAGTCAAATGCACTGGAAACCCTTTGAGTGACGTCATGGTGTCGGGAGGAATGCGTTCGTTTCCAGAAAATGCGATTTTAAAGTGCATTTCGGAACAAATTAATTGACAAGACAGGAAGAGAAAGTGGCCAAAGCGTTCTGTGTTCTTTTGAAATGACCTTCATAAGACAAACGCACCTGCCTCATTCGAGTGAACGTCTGTCTCAAAACCAAGCGGACATCTTGCCCTCCATTATCGCCCCTGACGATAACCTCACCCCTGCAACCTCAGAGGCCCCGCACCCAGGCTGCAGGGTGGAGGGCAGTGCACCCAGGCTGCAGGGTGGAGGGCAGTGCACTCACACCCGCCCGCCCTCCGGTGCCGCCGCGCTTTCAACTCGTGTATTTTGACTCCCCATTTCATAACTTTTAAGTTAAACCTTAAGAGGGAAAAATGAAACGGAGAATGAGAGACAGTCGGGAGGGCGGTATGTAAGCACGGACACGGATCCAAAACGAACATTTCTCAGGGATTTCGGCAGCAACGCCCGCTCTGCGCTCCCAAAACTCCCTCTCACCGCCGCACAACCGCAGACGGTCAGCCAAGCCAACACAACAGTCCTGCCATACCTTTCATTCACACACACACACACACACAGAGAGAGAGAAGAGAGAGAGAGAACAGAGGGAAGAGAGTCCATTTGTGCAGCATGCACACACACAGCATGCACATGTGCATGCTGTGTGTGTGTGTATGTGTGTGTGTAATAGAGGTGGGAGGGGGTTGGCCTCATACATCAGGGACACTAATCTTGGCTCCAAGTGTAGGCTTATTCTTTTCAACATTGTATTTTCAAAACACACACATACACACACACACACACACACACACACTTCTGCAACTGGACAGGGTTGAGCTGGGCTGGGTAGGGGTACTGCGGTTGAATGCCTTTCCAGTCATGCTCCATAGACAAGCCTCTGGCCTTCTTTCCTACTACTGGCTCTCTCTGTCTTTGCACCTGTGTCTGGGTGCTTTTTCGCTGCTCACCGCACCGCTGCAAGGGACACGAGTGTAAATGTTGTGGAGAGGGATTTGAACCACATTCTGGTGATGAGGTATGGGCCCCGTCTGGTACTCTTAAGCCCAGATGGAAGAGTTCAGAGGAGGGACTGTATCACATCTTGGTACAATAGTGGAGTAAGGAATAGCAGGCAGAAAACCCCGACTCCATTCACATGCTACACGCGAAAGCCTGATTTAACAGTAGCATTTGTAGATAGTAGATTTTCCGAAATGATGCTGAGATAATGCTCCCATTGTAAATCTGTAAAATGTATGTTGCAGTAAGATTCATCTTTGAAACAAGTCTTAGTGTGTCTGGCTCTGGTTGGAATACGATATTAAAATTGAGCCCCATCCACAGCTGGAGTCATGGACCACTGTAATAACATATTGGTGCTCAAATATTCGTACCTCAATTGTAACTGTGATTGGTTCCTCACCTAACACACGCAACAAGTCATTCTGTGGGGTTGGTGATGGTCAAAAGATGTTTGACGGGCGTTTCAGCGTGCAGAGAGGTGGGAGTTCATTCAATCAAAATGTTACCTGGGTTTGGAAATGACAGCCTTTTCACGTACCATATCCAAAAAAATATAACGTAAGGTTAGGGGGGAAAAATATTTGAAACCAACCAGGCCTTTTGCGCTTCTCTCTCCTTCTGTCACATCACTCGTTCTCATTCATTTTCTGTCCTCCCTATCTGTCACTCTAATCTCCCAGGCTGTTTTTTTATCTGCTCACTCTGTCCCTCCCCTCTGTTTGCAGCCAGCTTATTGATCGCCCATGTCTTTGCCTCTGCAGCTCCTGCCTATTGATCCTAAGCCAAGACACACACACACACACACACACACATACACATACACACGCGCACAAACCTGTGTGCGCACACATCCTCACGTACATGGATGTCCCCTTCCTGTTTCTCCGCACTCAAAAACCGTCACACTGTAAAGCAGACCAACTTTGGCAAACACATTATTCATGAATGCACATGTGGATGCACTCACATGTGCACAAACACACACAAAGAGACGCACACCAGGACACCTATATTTTTTGCATATGCCCGCTGTTGTGTTGAATAGACTTGGCATTGATGGACGTTATGCCTTTGTGTTCCTCTCTCAACTCATTAAAAGGAATGAGACCCGTGTGTGTGTGTGTGTGTGTCTGGGGCCCTGTAGCTGCTGTAGGTCTGGGCCCAGCAGCTCTCGCTCTCTCTCTCTCTCTCTCTCTCTCGCTCGTTCGCTCGCTCGCTCGCTTTGACTGGGCCTGCAGGCTTCTTCATCCAGGGAGCCTGGTCAATATGGCCATTCTGTCTAGCAATTAACATCGATCAGCGCTCGTCAATACCGTCAGCACCCAGACAAAGACCCAGGGTGCATTGCGTGTGCTTGCCCTTTCTCCATCACAGTCCAACAAATCCCCAAACAGCACTCTCATTATATGAGGGCATTCTGGCCTGACCCCAAGGTCATCGTGGAGCAGAGGCTTGGTG
The DNA here is from genome assembly GCA_036023855.1 of Gadopsis marmoratus. Lineage (NCBI taxonomy): Eukaryota > Metazoa > Chordata > Actinopteri > Centrarchiformes > Percichthyidae > Gadopsis > Gadopsis marmoratus. The sequence continues at coordinate 15,011 of JAVQJF010010681.1, read as the reverse complement.
TGCTGGACTCTATGTTATGGGTGACTGGAGTGGAACCTAATGCTGAGCTCAAAGCGCTCAGAGCCGCAGGCCAGTTGTCGACTTATTATGACAGTAGTGCGTGTGTGTGTGTGTGGAGGTGTGGGTGAAGAGTCGCGTTTAGATATTCCTTGGTTTGGATGCAGTCAAAGACAAGTTGGCAGACAGGCGATATCATCCCCCTGCTGTGAACTCGAAAGTGTTAGACACTGTGAAAACTTGAACAGTTTAAATGCAATCCATCATTCTGCTGACACACTGCAGATTTGGAGTTCTCAGATGTGTCAAGTGCAGTGGATTGTGTCCAATTAATTTTGTCTATAATGTATGGACTGTATATGTTTGGCTGGGAAGAGGGACTGGGGAAGCAGGCCTGTGTATATGTGGGATCCCTGGTGGGAGAGAGAGGCCTGTGGCTTTGATTAATACCTGCAGACATGGACATTGAAACCTCAGATGTTGAGATGTCAGCCTAACATTGGTTTCTGGGATAGATATTCCTACTCTGTTAATCACGGGCCAAGTTTAAACTGCTCCCCAATGTGTAAATGTATGAGACACTTAATAAAGGCCCTTTGATGACGGGTGGGTGGGTGGGGGGGGAGGGGGCATGCAAAGTCAAGGAATGTGTACAGTGTGCCGGGCTTTGAAATGAGAACCTGTTCGCCACTTGTCCGCGTCTGCGAGATGAGAGAATCGACAGCTGCAACTAAGTAAGAGCAGGAATTAATTAGCGGAGAGCCGTTTGTGCGATAGTGAGCTGGGGTTGACATGAAGAGAAAAGCAAAATATTGTTTTTATTAGCTGCGATGTTGGTGGCGCACAGCCTGCTCCCCTCTCTCGCTTAGCGAGATTAATCCAATGAATATGAACGTTTACTCTCCTCTGTCCCAGAATCCATTGCAGCTGTTGTCTCTTATACATAGCCCAGCTGAAGCACTGGAATAATTTTACTTTGACACTTTCAAGTCAAGGGTTTGATGCTGCTTTGGGCTTGTGTCAGGGTAATTATTCATGTAATCTAGCTTGTCATTGTTAAGCCAAATCCTGGTTTTACAGAGTGAAATCCTGCCCAGGAAGCTATAGTCCTCGGGCCACACCTGCCTTCCTAGCAGGATACATGGTACCATTTTCATTATGGAAGTTATTCAGTGGCTTCAGGAGTTTGATGTCATTGTTGTGGAGGGGTTTGCCAAAATATCTAATAATACAAAACAGCTGTGCCTTTCAAATTAATCCAAGTGCAAACAAATGCAATCCAGCAGCTAGACCGCTTGTTGAAGTTTGTACACTTTGCATTGATGAAGTGGTAAGTAAAAACATACAGACATAAAGACATCAAATTTGGAAGGGGTCATCATTGTGCACCTGGCTCATATATCAGCATCATCAGGAACTCATGACAGAACGTCCTGCGGGGGCCAACTATTGAAGAACTTACGTGCATCCCAATAAAATTAAACCAAAGACAGAAATACACATCAACAACGGGGACTATCTGAATATTGGATTTGACATTTAGATGCAGAAAACTAAAGATAAGATGCTACAGCACATAGTGCTGCGTGATGAAGATTTACTGCAGGAGTGGCACTGCATGTTGTGTGATGCTGATTGGCAGACGCTGTTTAGTGCGCTTTAGTGTTAATTGCTTTTGACCAATGAGGCTGTACATAAATATGCAATGCTCAGCGACTGGGTGGGTCTTTGTTTAATTATGGTGCTTGTGGTTGTGCGTGTTTGGTTGGGTGTGAGTGTCATGAGCCTCAGTGACAGTGCACAGCTGAGTGTGTGGGGTTTGTGGCTATAGTGTGAATGGTTACGAGGACACGCAAAGATTGTGTCAACAAGGGTATGCACAAAGTTGTGTAGTTGTGTGTGTTTCGTGGCTGCAGTGTGCATATATATATGTGTGTGTGTGTCTCTGCTGTCCAATCATAGTGATGTGAATTGCAGCTGTGGCTTGTGTTGGACGCTGATCCGGCATGTTTTTTTTTTTTCTTCCTGTTTCATATTCAGGCGCTCAGCGATGGAATCCATGATCATGGTAACCTTCACTCCTGTCATTTTTTCTGTTCATCTCTTCCACAGTCCTCCCTTCCTCCCCCTCCTCTCCAGTAAGCGCCCTTTATGCTGCTTCTGCTCCCTCTCACTGCGACCATTTGTCTCATTCGTTTCCCCCCCCCTTCCTGCCCCTTTAGCCTTGCCACCGGACAGAGGAGGAACTGTAATGTTTATGAAACCCTTTAATGTGCTATGTAATTACCCTGGCAACACCTCCCATCATTACTCATGCCAATAAAGCACCTTCGAATTGACATGTCAAAGTGGGAGAGCGAGAGTCAAAAAGAGAGCGAGAGAGAGGGGCACAGCACACACACTTTCCATCATTCACCGTCCCACCTCCATTAATCTCTCCTCCTTTCTTTTCCTTCCTCGCTCTCCATTTGTTCATCTCTGTTTTGTCGTTTCTTTCATTCTTTCCATCCACAGCTCCTTCCTCTCCCTCTGCATGCCCTTCTCTCCGGCTCACTGTGACTTCTGCCAGATGCCCAGGTGGTGGTCAATTACAGCACAACTCCTTTTGGAATAACAAAAGCATTCTTAAACTTGCTCCACTGAGCCTATTTTAGGAAGACTTCTCAGTGTGTTGGAAACTGGGTGAATGGGCTTGAAGGAGAGAGAGAGAGAGAGAGAGAGAGAGAGAGATTTGTAAAAAAAAAACACTTAGTGAAAGAGTGTAAATTAGGATGCATGAAACAGGCAGGCAGCTGCAGGAGTAGCCTGAATGACGCATTCCTAAAACAAATTGTTGTGAGTAATGCAGAAATGTTTGTTTATGGTAAAAACTTCCATATGCAATTAACACATACTCCGAGCCTCTTACCCTCCCTTCCCAGCGCACCCACCCTCGCTAGTCCTCTGGTCAGTATACCTCCCACTTAGAGAGCTGAGGCCCTGGCCCTTCTTGTGTTAGCACTTATGCTAAGTCCCCTAGCTTTTCTCTACCTTTAATGTGAATGCTCAAACCCCTTTTGATGCCTTAACATTGGGCCTCTTACTGCAATAACCCTTGCCCACCTCTGTTCATCTGCGGCTGTAGCCTCTTATTCTTCCTCTGTCCTGGCAAAATCCTCATTTGTAAGACAAATATTATAACAAATTAAGCAGCAAAACAATGGGTGGGTGTCTGCCTGACATCAGCCTGCATTTCATTAGCAATCGCTAGGCTAACGCGTTCCATATGGAGGAGCCTGCAGGGTAGCCCCCTGCTGCCCAGCCCCAGCCTAGCCCAGCCCAGCATGGCTCAGATCGCCTTGGTTGCCACGGTCTGCCCCCACCCTGTCTCAGTCAGCCCCCAGTTTGGACCCCATCCGGGCCCCCACCATTATGTCATCTTTAATTTGGACTTGTCACACATCACCTGACACCTACCTCCGTCATGCTGTAACCTTTTGTCCCGTTGGAGCGAAAAAGCACTCCGGAGGCTTTCTCCCTCTCCATTTCTCTCCCACTTTGCCTGTTGTTTTATTCTCCCTTTTCTTCTCATTCTTTGTCTTTCTCTCACGCTCTTTCCCCCTCGCTCACACTCACTCTGTTGGCTTCTATAAGTTTCTCCCCTCCTCTCTTCAACCTCTCGCTTCATGTAAACTCACCTGCCATTCACCTCTGTCCTTTGTCATTCAGACTTAAGTTAGATGTGTGTGTGTTTGTGTGTGTGTGTGTGTGTGTGTGTGTGTGTGTTATGAGCAGATTCTGACAGGGATCTGATGACACCTCTGGTCAGTCACCCATAGCCCCCTTTCCCAGACCCCCAACAGATGAGCTGGATGACAGTGAAATATGGGAAGTGACAGTCAGAGGGAAAGTAAAACGTTCTGGAAAGAGCTAAATTAAAGCACATGACAGAAGTCTGGAGACGGACCGGTGTGTTGGACAGAGCTATGAACTTCTGGAGAGCGGCAGGGCCGTGGGACTGTCTCCTGTGATGGAAATATGGGATGTGATGGATCTCTGGAATTTGATAGAAGAAGGAGGACGGGGGAGGGGAGATGGAAGCACAGCATAAAAGATGAGAGGAAACATGAAGATAAGGAAGGATTCATGATAAGAGTTTATGTGTTCAATGTGTTCTGAAGCAAAAATGTTTATGCACGTGCACTGCAGGTGTGTTGTATGCGGGATGTGTGCAGGCACTTTGCCTTGTATGTGTGTGTATGCACGCTTGCACCTTTCCTGGCCTGTGTATCTATGTGTATAATCACGTGTTTTTTATGGCCCATGTGCACTGGTTTGTGTGGGTTGCTGTGCACACCCATGTGAGTTGCTGAGTGTCTCTGGTAGCCGTCCCTCATCACTGCTCTGATGAGGAGTCTCTGCTGTTGGCTTCACTCTCCTCTCTTGTGCTGCCATACGCTTTATGTTCTATTCTATTCTATTCTTTGTAAGTATGACCAACTGGAGCACTTGTAAATCCCTTTGCCAATGTATATTTTATGATACAGATAATGTTTTTTGGCTTTGATTGGTGTGAAACGGTGTGAAATAGCTGGATGATAAAATTGCAGTCATGATAAATTCACAAGTTGTGAAAGCTCTATTTTTATATCTTGTATGTCATAACTGCCTTTTTGCCTCTCCAAAAAAGAAAAGAAAAGAAGAATGAATCAAGTAGTGACAGCTGGTAGACAACCATTTGGTTAAATTATTCTCTTCAGCTCAATAGCCTGTATTCAGCTTGGTTGGAGGAAAATTATGTTTTTGATGAGGGAACTATTTTGAACCCAAATGATCTGGTGAGACTATAAATACCCAAACAACTGCATACTGGATAACACACTGAAAATGGAAACGACCAGGGAAACTCATATTATTCACAACTTAATTATCTTCATCTAAATGCCTTTGTATTGAGCAAAGCCAAATAAATATTCCCACACATTTTCAACGTGCTGCAGAGCAATTAAGAAACTACTCCTTTACCTCGCAGCTGTATGAACATTCCTATAAAACTGATAATTGACATTTTCCATATACAGGCGGGTGATGAGTTAAAGAAGCCTGGATGGTGAAACATGATGGATGCAGATGCTTTCACAGAGAACAAACTCGAGGGGTCACTGAATGATTTTATGACCATGAAAATGATGTGAATCATATGTAGTGGCCTACTGATTATTTTTTTTACTTTACTCCGGTCAATTAACATTTCTTCTCTTCTAATTCTTTGCCACATTACGACAATGTTGTGAACACTTGTGTCGTGTACTGGCATTTTAAATAAACTATTTCACACATTTACAGTTCTGAATTAAATATTTAAACCCAAGATAAAAAATTTTGGTTGCACGATTAGAGAGTGGAGCGCTAAAACTATCTTATACATCGTTTCCTGTATTCAGGTATGACAGATAATATTCTCAGTTGAAGGTGAAAGTTAATTCTTGACATGGAAGTAGCAGTTTGATGAACAATTCTTAACTCAAGGTCCACTTACTAGCTTTTTCCAAGCTTTCAATCACATCTTACAGCCTTATACATCGGATGGAGATTGCTCAGATGACATTAGACATCAGATGAATTAAGTGGCGAAGACCATATCTGAGCCCATACTGTATACAACCACCTGAAGACTGACGTTCAGACTTAGGTGAGAACTGAGACATTGAAGACAATGAGACGTGGTTGCAGGCTCAAGAAAAAAAGTTAGTAAGTGGACCTTGAGTTACAAATTTTTTTTTTGTCAAACCATATTTGTTCGACCTGCAGCAGAATCATTTGAAGTTCAAGATTATATGAGGCAGAGAGGTGTTTTCACCGTATATGTGTGACACTGAACAGATACACTGATTTTGATATTCATTATCAGAGTGCTTGGATTCATTTTTCGACTGCCTACCACACCATGGACTTTTCATTTCTTTGTCTTCTGTGGCAAAAATCACGACGTCTACATCAACACTTCAGGTGTTCATGTGGATCACTAGTACATGCAGTTTCTCAGAGGTTTTATTTTTAATCTGCAGTGAAACAGAGACGTAAACCATGTCGACGTAGTGGAATTGTAGCACTTCAGCTCTGTTTTCAACCAATAACTGTCACATTATGTGAGCTGTACTTTCAGCACGCAGCTAAAATCACAATGCTTGCACATTCAAAGCAGTGAGGCTGGCTTATAAAATGACAGTGGTGAAGTGGTAAATGCCAGAGTGACAACATCAGACATTTGTTTAGTGAGTTTGGAGTGTCTGGTTGCGCGGTATGCTCAGTAGCAGTGGCTGTGTCGTATGTGTGTGTTTGAAAGAATGGCTTGTTCATATGAGTACAGTTTACAATGTGTGTGTGTGTGTGTGTGTGTGCGTGTGTGTAAACCGCATCAGTAGCTTGTGCGTCCAGTAGCATGGTGTGTATGTATGTGTGTGTGTGTGTTGGCTCTCTGTGGGGTTGTTGGTTGCTCATGCTGGTTGGAAGTTTATGATCAGTATTTTCCGGCTTGCATGACTTAGCGTGTGAAAATCCATTCACACCCAACACAAACAGACACTGGCACACACACACACACACACACACAGGCACAAACACTGGCACACACAGACACACACACACACACACACACAGTAATGGTGTGGATCTTGATGATCTTCCATGGTGTGTCCTTTACTGTATGGTAGTCTTGGTAGCGGTGCAGTGTAGGGGGAGTCAGGGTGTGTGTGTGTGTAGCTTGTGTGTGTTTGTAAGTGCAGCTGCATGTCGGTGTGTGTGGAATGAGTGTAAAAGACATCAGACACTACCGTTAATGGGCTTAATCAATGACAGATGAAATTCCTGTTGTTTTTCTCACCGCAGCACTGTCTGCTCCAATAGAAACAAGGCACAGAATGTGCAGAGAGACTGATGGGGACGACTGAGGTTGGAAATCTCACTTACGTTCTCAGTCGCCATTTACACAAACACACACACACACACACACTCACACTCATGAGAGCTGCGAGGAAAGGTTGCTCCGCCACAGAGTTTACGAATTGCATGAAATATGCATATTACAAATAAACTATGCATACACTGGTCTTTGACTCTGTTGCACACATACATCCACACACACTCACTCACGCACACACACACTTGCCAAAGTCCTTTCTGTGCTCCAGCTGGGGACCCAGCTGCAGTGATGTCATTGCTTGCTGCCACTTTGCTGATTGTGACTCTTATTGAAAGCAGAGCACTTTGATTCAGCTTCAAGAGTGGTCACCGTGCACAGGCAAGCGCACGCATTCACACAAACACTAAAATAGATTGCACGCATTATGCACATACGTACGGTTCATACCATCACACACACACACACACATATCACATCACTTTAACTGCACTTCTCCAAAGTAGACAAACAGCTTGAATACTTAAGAGATGAGATGAGAGGGGAAGAACGTAAAAAGGTTGTGCCCCTGACGACTTGATCCAGAGAGAGAGAGAGAGAGAGAGAGAGAGAGAGAGAGAGATGGGAACGCAGCATTGACAGTTTGCTTTGAGAGCAGAGATAAGAGAGATGAAGTTACGCAATGAGGGAATGTCTCCTTTGCCTCTCCAAGCTATCCCCAAATACATCCATCTCCCTCACATGTGTACGTTCATGCACACAAACACCTACCACACAGCACGCTGGCAAACGCACACTCATAACTGTGTGCAGATTTAGGTACAGACACACATCAAATAATCTTTGCCAGAACTTTTTTTAAACTATCAAGATCTGATATAAAACATCATTCTCCTTTTAACCTCCCCAACAGACACACATGCGCACACACACACACACACACACACACACACACACACTGACAAAATCAGTTACAAGGCTCTGTGAAAGTCCTGCCAGTGTAAAAAGCTGCAAACATATGAGAACAGTTCTGAACAGTTTCCCCATATTACGGTCCATCTGGAAGTGTCCCAGCACCCCCCACCCCCCTTTTTCCTCCTGCGCTGGCCTTCACTCTGTGTCCTCACTGCCAGTGGCACAATCTCAAGTTCTCTCAACCCTCCATCACCTCCTCCTCCGCCCCCCCATCCATGTCCCCAGACCGTATTTGTTTGCCTCTTTCTAAACCTTTTTGCCCTGTCCCCTTCACCGTCCCCCCTTTCTCTCCCATCTACCCTCCCTCCCCGCCTCTCTCTTCTGCCTTGTATACACTCGTCTGTTGGCATGTCCTCTGTCTTTCCAGCCTTTGAAGGCTTTTCAGGCTGCTAATAAAAGACAGGTCCCCACCACAACAAAAGGGCTCAGCGCTGCCTTTGAATAAACAGTTTATTTCGATTTTTTTTTCTCCCCATCATAACCCCCCCCCCCCCACACACACCCCACCCTGTGTGTGTTTTTTTCATCTTGGCTAAGGGGGAAATATGTGCACTTGCTATGTTTTTTTCCATGTGATCACAATGCTCTGGAACAGATTAACAGAAGACGAGGGAGGGAGAGAGAGGGATGAAAAAGAGCGGAAGAGGGAACAGAAAGAGAGAGCAGGTAACTGTGGCAACCTTGGCCTTCAAAGTAAACGGGCAGTCTGTGTGTGTGTGTGTGTGTGTGTGTGCGTGTGCATCGCATCTGTCAGTCAGTCAGTCTGGTTGTCTGTATCTCCGTGCTGACTAGGACCATATTGCTCAGGGCTCGTGGCACACATGCACTCCTCCCATCACAACACCTTATCTTCTGAGCTCTGCAGCACACTCCTACAAGCACCTGTAGTCTGCACTCTAAGGTAAACTCCCCAAACCACATTAGGCCTGTGTACACTGGCAACACCTGGCTTTTCCCAGGGGGATTCAAATAAACATCTAGTTGAAGAGAGACCTGTTTTGTTGGATAAACTGGAACAACCTGGCTTTGAATCTCAGCATAATCCACCACATCCAGGGGAATCACGTCAAAGTTAAGTTGACAATTTGTCCTGTTTACATGCGTAGAAACATTTCTCTGGCTAGAAATGACTTATAAGGCATATTTTGAAGAGGCACATTTTCCCCACAAATGTAAATAAGTTCCCAGTTTGTTGGAATTGGACCCATGTGGCCCTGCTAGCTGGAAAGACACTCTGCTACTGAATGGAGCCCCAACAGCCAGGCCAGGGGCAGGCTGGGCAGGGCAAAGTGCTCCCTCCAGCAGACCTGGACAAACATGAATATGGCTCAAAATATTTGAAATGTATGAGGTGAACCATAACTCATCTCTTCAGACATTTACACAACCACAGTGTGGACAAAAATCACTTGGAAGATAAGTTTATTAAGCGCTTGTAATTTTGTGTTTTCATGTACTCAGAGTGAATTCAGCTACTTTCTTTTCCGGGTTTGTTTCCCTTCTTGTCTCAGCCCAGCCCACACAAGCCACAGCCAGACTGTAACACAACCAAACGCTGCACCGGACCAAACCACAGCTCGCTACTCCACATCCATCAGCAAACTCTTTCCCTCACTCTCAACCTGTAGCTCCTTCTGGCTCATTCTTTTCTTGTTCGTCCACCGCTCCTCCCTCTGTCCTCGTCTGTTGATCGCCTACCTTTTGCCTTCCTACTCCCTCTTCAGTTTTGCTCCTTGACTCTTTCTTTCTTTCTCTGGTACAGCCAGGCTGTGTTGCCACATCCCCAGAGCTCAAAGTAAATAAATGGTCATTTTTCGGCCTCTTTCTCTTGGAGGAAGGATAACAGAGAGAGGGGCATGTGTGTAAAGGTTTGTGCTAACTGTGTAAGTATGTGTGTGTATCCATGCGCCAGTGTGTACATGTCCGTGTATATATGTGTGTGTAAGTGTGTATGTGTGTATGAGGCAGCAAACCACAGGCTTATTGGAGCTATTAGAGAGCTGGCTGAGCAGCACAGCATAGCAGCACCAGATGGGCAACTAGACACATTGCATGTAGATGCACACTACACACACACACACACACACACTGTACACAGACACATGGTGCACATTAATATTGACAGAGGGAATATTAATACATACAATACACACATGCATAAACAGACTTTGAAATGTATGCAAACAAATTGATTACACATACGTACACTTGTGCACAGCTGGCATGCACAGCTGCCACACACTCGGGAGCCCCACGAAGCTCGCGCTGAATGATGGACGGAGTGAGAGTGAGGACGGGTGACACCAGAGAGCATCCCTTCATCTCTGTCACCCAGCTAATCCCTCTCTCCTCTCATCCATTACGTCACTCTGCCTCTCGCCAACGCCCCCTCCAAACCCTCATCACGCTCCGTGCGTCAGTCGCTTATTCTTTCCCTTCTGCGTCTGCCTACTTTCCTCCATGAGATCCATCTCTTTCTCTCTTTTTTCCCCCTTCCCCTGCTCTCACTCTTTTGTTTGGGTCTAATTAAAAAAAAAGGAAAAAAAGGAAAATTAAAATACTCAATTAGAAGTAAAAGTCCTGCATTCAAAGTTTTACTTAAGTAAAAGCACAGATGCATTATTAACAAAGTGAACTCAACATATGAAAAGTAAAAGCCCAGATTATGCAGAGCAGGTCCCTTTCAAGTGTAATATTATGAAATACTATATATACTATTATTGGATTATTATTTCTAATTCACCAATGCTTAAGCAGAATTTAATGCTTTAGCTTCTTGCGGTGGAGATCATTTGTTCCACTTTATAAAGATTTGAACTCTTAAATCTGTAACAATGCATCATATTTTATAGGCTGGTCATATCTTCTGAATATAAAAACTTAATGTGCAAAGTAACTAGTAAATAGAGCTGTCAAATAAAAGTACAATATTCTACTATAAGGAGCAGTAGAGTAAAAATATGAAGTACCATAAAAATACTCAAGCAAAGTATGTCAACACAAGTATTTGAGTAAATAGTTAGAACTTTCCACCAGTTGTCACATGCACCCTCACTCATGGACCTGCACTATGTGCGTGAAGATCATGGTTTAAAGCCTAAAACAACTTTCCTCATTTCGAAATTGTCTTCTCATTCACATCATTTGTATCTCTTACAGCTAGCTGTATGATTTATTGCAACCTGTTTTGTCAAATTTCCAACCTCCAGCATTGCTGTCAGAACCACTTCTCAGAATATATTAGTTATTCCCTCCACATCTGTGCTTTACACCTTGCATATTGGTAACCTGTCCAAAAAAGCTCTCCTTATTCGATCCCAGCGTTTTGAATCCCACAAAAAATTACAGCACACACTTATCTGCTTCCCAGAAGTCACAGCAGCTTGTCTAGAATTTCTTATTTTCCCTGCAATGTTCCCTTTGCATCTCCCTCTTGGCCAGCAGGAATTTACTACAAGCTCCAGCATTACCCCTAACGTTCTTCCATTTGTCATCAATCAGCCTGTGCATAGTTATTGGAACGTTGCAATCCTGCTTCCCGTGGCGTGGATGTGGCCGGCGGGCACGTTCTTGGGGTTACAGTAAAACAAGCGTCTAATGACACCCCCTGTAACCACAGCAAAGGGGGGGCACGCGTCACCAGCGCTAACCCAGGAAATGCTTTGGTTGGCCACAGGGTAATTGGGACTGTCCCATGTAATTTGGGCGGAGAGGCAGGCACGTTTGGCCGGCACTCCTGCACTTGTCTCTCCCTGGCTGTTGGTCAACCACACAGCATCACGGCTGAGGGATGGAGGGAGTGAGGAGGAGAGATGGAGGAGATAGGGTTCGGAAAAGAGATAAGGCTGGATTTGTGGAAAATTGGGAGAACGGGTGAAGACAGAATACTGAGAGGCTGCATGGAAAGAAATCAGCGAATAGAAAGCAGAGGGCAACTGTAGAGATTGGTGGTGTGTGTGTGTGTGTGTGTCTGCAAAGGAGTGTCACAGCGAGAGCAGAGAAAGCGAAGCGTGGCGTGTGTATGGTGGGCATTATTTTTCCCCACACAGGTTCTCCTACGCTGAGGCAGATGGAAAATAGGAAAGGGGAGCAGGGGGAAATTCAGCTTAGTCAGGTCTTCTGCTCCGGCAGTGTACTCATCGCAGTGTGTGTGTGTGTGTGTGTGTGTGTGTGTGTTTCCTCTGTCTGTCAGGTCCTCTTCACAAGCAGCGCTCACTTTAAGTGGGACAGACAGCTCAAAGACTAAAGAGTTCTGTGTGTGCTGGCCTGAAACCACAGGTGTGTGTTTGTGTGCACACACTTGTAGCCTACCTACTGTGTGTGTGTGTATATATATATATATATATATATATATATATATATATATATATAATGTGTGTGTGTGTGTGTGTGTGTTCCTGTGTATACATAATCCTGTTTTGGTGTGAAAGGGTTCAAATCACGCGTCTGTGTGTGTGTTTATACATGTTTGTGTGTAATGTGTGCGTGTGTGTGTGTCTATGAGGGACATTATGCATGTGATTGGTTATCAAGTGTGTCAGTGTGTGTGTGTGCACACAAAACCTTTTGATTCGCATTAATACACGTTTCAATCGCACATTTATTTTATTTGTATTAAACTATTTTTTTTCATTGCAGTGTGGAAAGTTTAGCTCTGAAGCCTGTTCTGTTTGATTGCAGTAAAAACACACATATGTACCTCCATACATAGACAGACAGGTATGACACAGCAGCCACTACAAACACAAAGACAGACATTACACACACTCTAGTGCACAGTTATGTGTTTCGGAATGTTTAACTTGAACACACGCAGACAGTAGATGCTGCGCAGCTTCAGTTGCTGTACGCTGCTGGTCATACTGGAATGTGAGTCAAGCTACATAACATAGCAATGTGATCGTGCAGAGCAAAGCATAAATGTTAATTAATTCGGGTCATGCACTAGCTGTGCAATACTACAGGACAATACTGGAAAACAAGTGATATTTTGTGCATAATAACAGCAGCCTACCTGTACCTGTGTGGTTCTGCCAGGCTGGTCCATTCTGCCACGGAGTCAAGGGGAAGTGTCATCATTGAGTGGAAAAGGCTACAAAAGCTGGCTACAAGTGGATACAATAATGAAACACATCACAAATATAAGAAACTCAAGTTAGATAGTGGAACACAAATAGTCCTGTCAACTAGTAGCTACAAGCACAAAGTCGTGGGCACCATGGGAGTGACGAGCTAATTGAGCTAAGCAAGCAGCTACAGGCTGACAAAATAATATGTATTTGTTTAACCAATTACAACAGCACAGGTCGCTAAACAAAAGCAATCTACATGCAGCAGCTCAAACATAACATTGTTGCTATCACTAAGACGGAGGTTACGTGTAAAGAAACATACATGCGTGTTGAGTTTCTTCCGGTCTTCTTCCCCATGGAGTTCTTCTTCCGTTAACGGACGAGAGAAGGCTGTTCCGCTCGAGATTGGCCAATAGAAACACGTCTTGCATCTTTCAGCGTAGGTCCCGCTGGATTTTTTTTGGGATTTGCATTAATACATGTTTTTAATAATAATAATAATGATAATTTTGCTCTCAAACCTGTTTGACTGCGTAAAAAAAGACACAAATGTACCTCCATAAGACTAGACCAGACGACGAGGAGCAGAGTGCAGAGGTGTGCTGGGTAGCAGTGTCCAATCTGGTACATGGCCTTGGGCTGCGACTAAATGAAAAATGAAACAGCTCAGCAACGGGGGCCTTAAATGTTTGTAAATTGGAGACTGACTAAACCGCATTAAACACAAAAACACACACAGAGCAGACTCCAAACAGATCTCCCGCAGAACAGCACCCCTGACCTGCTTTCCTGGCCTGGTTCTGGCCGGCGTCCAAACCTAGTCAGGTACACACCAAAGGCGATTTCTCCGCCAGTGGCCTGCCTTGGGTTTATTTTCCTTTTAAAGGCTGCTTTGTTTTCATAATTAATCAGAGTGAAGGGTTCTCAAGCAGTATTCACCACCGCAATTGAATGCATTTTTAACTTCAATAAACAAAATATTTAGCAAGTGTTGTTGTTCTTTGCCCCAGATTCTTGCGTAACAGTAATATGTTTAACAAAGCACAGATGCTGCATCAGCCTGGAGACATGGGTCTGTATTACAGAGGGAGAAAGACGGGGAGAGAGACCTTTTAAGAATGTCCCTGCCTTTGGTTGGGCCACAACACACACACACACACACACACACACACACACACACACACACACGTCCTCATCCAGCCAGGGCCAAAGACTGGCCGAGTCCACGAAACACTCCGACCTTTCTCTGGACAATGCTGACCTATTAAACTGGTATCATGTTTTCTTTGTGACATTTGGGCTGGGCTCTCCACACGCGGCTTGTGGGGGGATTTGGGGTAATACAGGAATAAGCTTAAGTGAAAACACGGGGGAGGCAGGGAGGAGGAGGTGCAAAATGTGAAGTGAACAGGAGATGAGAGACAAAAAGGGGTGAGGTGAAGGGGGAGACGGCCCTGCCGTAAACAGAGTGAGTACGAGGTACACTTTTCGCTAGAGACCAGAAGAATTTTAAGCCATTTTCTTTACAGCTGCATTTGAGGTTACGAGTTGTTTCAATTCAGGAAAGACTCGCCGAGCCAAAACAGTTCCAGTATCCTTGCACCAGTAGAGCAGACAATGCCAAGCCTCTGCACAGCTGGGAAAGTCCAATCTGACTCATTTGTGGATTCCATTCAGAGTCTATGCATCTACAGATGGAGAAATGCTGCTGCAGTGTAAATAAGGCTGGAAAAGTGAAATGCAACTGCATGCAGCCAGTCCTCACCACTCATTCATTGTTATCCTGTTCTTTATTCTTCAAAATAAAGAACAAAACTACAGCTACATTTCAAATATTCCACATCATTCATACTTTCAGGATTATTCAACATTTCAAGTCAGCTATTCAGTTTAGGCTGTCGCCTTTCAACAAATATTAAAACATTAACCACAACAGCATTAATCCACAGATGCCTGAACTGCAGAAATGTCAAATGAATTGCCAGAATTGGCAGTATGTTTAATAGCAATGTTACTCTGGACCTTTTAAAAAGCCCACAGCTCCTGCAAGATACTAATGGGTTTTTGAA
>JAVQJF010010673.1:0-30131 GCA_036023855.1 Gadopsis marmoratus | reverse complement strand
CTACTCTCTCTCTGTCTCTCTCTCTCTCTCTCTCTCTCTCTCTCCCTCTCTCTCTCTCTCTCTCTCTCTCTTCATATTTTTTATTTTGTCACACAAATTTTGCCAATCTGGAACAATCTGGAGACTTTTCAGATTTAAAATTTGGATCATATATAGCAACTCTATACCCTCAGCATCTCTGTTTAAATGCAATAGGGGAGGAAGAGCAGTATGGGTCAAGGTAAAGGTAGTTATCAATACAGGAGATGGTAATAACGTTCATTATGGTTGTGGGGTTTTCATTAAAGGTCACATAATCCACTTTATATATGACCTTTCTGGAACTGCTGGCACTTTTGCCTGCAGGAGATACACACAATGCCTGAAACATGAATCTAAATCCAGGTTTGCTTTCACTCATCATATTTTTTAAAGCAATAAAAGGAGAGTAAACTGTCCAGAGGTTATTGCTTACACAGCATAATTAAGCCATTTTGCCATGGAGTCATACAGAACCCCAACCCTATCTGGCTGTTTCTTCCTAACAGACCAAGTTTTAGCTATTGGTAATTAGTTGATCGCCTTACAGTAATTGCCTCCCTAAAGCCTCAACAGACCTTATAGGTCTTGACCTCTTGACCCCATTCTGATGGCAAGTGGGGGGAGAGGACGCAGGTAGTATTTTAGCTTCTCTACCATCATTCTGTGTTTAAGTAATTCAGTTACTCTACATTCATGTATTTTTCTTCTTTTCTATTTATTTTCCTCTTGTCGCTGTGCAGTGAGTCAGCATGCTGTTATTTGTATTCTTTACAGCTTGCCAGACACGACTGCAATATTAAACTCAGTGGGACAAGATTGCAAAAGTTTCAGTCTTATGTTGGAATTCTTCAAGAGGTACTGAAGCGAGACTGTTTAACGGAGTCGACGTAGTTATTCCATTTCCTAAGAAGTGTCCGCTGCCAGAACACCATTTGTTAATGAGCTGCTTTCCCTCACCTGTAGCTCATCCTTTTTACTTAGCGTCTCCATTTCTCCTCCCCTCTTAATGTTGTTCCGTCACTGCCGGGGGTAGGGAAGAGGAGATGGGGAGTTGAGCGTTTGTATGTGTGTTCTCAGTAAGTGGGAGTGGGGAGTGTCGGGTGCGGTAGTTCCAGGAATTCATCCAGGAATCCGTCCACGGTTGAGCCTCATGGTTGTGTGATTCTGTCCGTTGTGCAGAGGAGGGCAATGAATGGCAAACCCACTGCATAACTCCGGAGACATTCCCCAAAAAGCTGCCCACACTCGCACAAACCCGTATACGCATACACACAGAATCCAGAATGACCTGCAACACATTATACTTTGATTCACATGCACTAACAGAGAAATCAGTACCAGCTAAGGGTGACGTTAATGTAGCAGAAAAAGTCTCCGTGTGAATAGTTATGGAGAGCTAAAGGCTCTGTGAGAAATTTGAAATTCTTTATCCAGTGTGCCTTAACTTGTTGCTGGTAAACATCTTACATGGTCGATATACAGTAGTCGTCCTTTACCCTGCGTGTACAAAAAGTCTTCGCTTGAGCTGCAAGATGGCTCCTCTCCAAAACAATCTCCCTCCACGCTACAGAGGATCCTCAAGCCCTCTCCTTATATGCATTTTACTCGCTCACACAGCACATGCTCTCGCAAAACACACACACGCTGCCATCCTCTGCGCACGCATGTGGGTGGAAGGAGAAGGAGAGCAGAGGAGCGAAAGAAAAAGAGAGAGAAAGAGAGAAGAGAAGCCCTAACCCTTTCCCCTCGGCTTGTGGAAAGTGAAACTTCAGAGTTTTTCTTCCTCCCCCTCTCCATAGTGTTTGATAGTGTAGCACTGGCAGCCTCTGTGTGCCCCCCTGCCCACTCTCTCCCGTTGTGTTCTGGTGGCCAGCTGCTAGCAGAGTTGCAGTTGTACGTGAGTGGGTGGGTGAGACTCGTTTCCTGTGCTCCTCAGGGCTCCGCTCCAACAACTACTGCAGCATGCTCCGGCCAGGGGCCACGGGGGCCACTATTCATAACAAACAGGGGGCTGGCTCCTCTCCTCCTCCTCCTCCTCCTCCTCTTCCTCTTCTTCCTCTTCTTCCTCCTCATCTTTCACCATCACCACCACCGCTACCACCATCATCATCATCAACATCAGCATACTGCCCACCCACTCCTCCCACGCCACTGCACCCCTCTGAGCCTCGGCCCCTGGAGGCCCCTGGTCTGCGGGCTGGGGCACCCCCGCTGCGCTCAGAAGGGTTGGACATGGAAGTGGAAGAGCCCTCCACCTTGCCTGAGGTAAGCACACAGAGCCTGGCTCATCTCCAGGGCGGAGGCTGTTCTCTGGGTACCGCTCCTCAAGTCAGATAAAAGTTTGTAAGAGTGAGAGGAGATAAGCATCCAGGGGGCAGCTTCACCCTGTTCCTGCAGACACACTGAGGGGGGGTGGTGGAGAACAGAAAGGCCAGTGACATGGTGGGAGGGTGGAGCTATGGGTCTTTTATGAGGAGAAGTGGAGGTTAATGGGGTTATTTTTCATCATTGGAAAGTCTTCTTAACACACAAGCACATCATCGCTCAACCCCTCTCATTGTCTGTGTGGAACCTGGCATATTTCCTGCTACACCGGAGAAGGAACGCTGTCTTTTTTCTTTTGTTTGTCTTTCTTTTCTGTGTGCTTTTGTTTGCTTCCTCTCCCTTTCAGATTTCCAGTTCTTCACTCTTGTCTCCTTCTTCATGTAATCTTTTTTAATATAGCTAGGCCCGAATTCACCGCCAAGCCGGGAGTCTTTGCTCAGCATTAGCGGTAATGTAGTTTATAGTGGTTACATTAGAGATGACACAGCTAGTCACAATGGCAGCGTGTGCTTAGAGATGGCAGATAACGGGCAAGGTAGTGAGATGAGACTAGAGTAGAATCAATACAAGTAGACAATGAGAGGTTTGCTCTCGCAGCCCAGGAAATTGTTTGTTCTGTTCGGTTTGTGTGAGTGTGAGTGTGGGCGTGTGTGTGTGTGTGTGTGTGTGTGTGTGTGTGTGTGAGAGCATGGCAGTATGAGCATGTGTGGATGTGAGTTTTGTGCCAGTCTGTGTGTGTGTGTGCGTGTGTGCGCGCGCGTGGGGGTGAGCATTTAGGAGCAGCATTTGATTTCAGTGGACCTGCCTCCCAACAAGCTTCCCTATCTCTACGGACAAGCCATCTGTTTGCCCGGTGCATGGTGTTCTGTTCTTAGAGAAGAGGAGGAGGAGGAGGAGGAGGAGGAGGAAGAGGAGGTGGAGTGTAGGGGCAGATCAAATGGGTGGGGGTGAAGGAATGGCAGGAGCATGGAATAGATGGAGGAAGGATAGAGTTTATGAGTGTATGAGTATCAGGCAGATCATATTATGAATACTGTAGATCAACCCAACTGCTCATTCTGTGTCTCATAGGACAGCTCCAGCATCCAGGAACTGTCAGCTATTTACAAGACTTTTTCTGTGTTTGCTTGCTAATCTTTAACAATTTATCTGTGTCTTTAAATCATCCTGATCTATCGTTCCTCTTCTTCTTTTTTTACTTTTCTGTTGACTTTCTCTGTGTTTCTCACATGTGTCTTTGCAGCTTGTCTCACCTGCCTGCCTCCTGCATGCCACACACACACTGTATAAATGTACGTGTTTGTGTGCGTGTGTGTGTGTGTGATGGGATGTTTTGTGCTTACAGGAGGGTGTAAAAGACAAAGAAGACATGAAAGGATATGGCGCAGGTATGGTTTAGGCTTTATAAGTGTCATGTCCAGATCATTTAAGAGATAGTTTGTACCTTTTGTACTTTCTCTATTTCTCTCACTCTCCTTCTCGCTATCTCAGCCTTGGAAGGTGACCAGTCTCCTGTCGAGAGGGATCAGATGGGCGAGGAGGGCTACGCTGGTGGCTTGACTGTGCCTTTGTCAGTGTCTGTGGCTGGCAGAAGCACTAAAGGGCTGATGGTGCTAGGCGAAGGGGCTGGGTCAGGGAAAAGAGTCCTGCCAGAGCCCGGTGCCTGGCCCTCACAGGGGTTCGCCTGCTCCCTGTGTAAACGGCTGTTCAGCAGCTTGGAGCATCTCAGGGAGCACGAGTACCACCACACCCTGTCTCTTATGGCCTTGTCCCTGGACTGGCCGAGCATACAGGGTCCACACCACCATCCCACCCAGCCCCGCCACCAGCCACAATCCCAGCCTCTCCACTTCCACCAGTCTCTCTTCCGCCCTGCGGTGGCCGAGTCTGCGCAAGCACGCTACCTCTGCTCCCAGTGCCCTGCCAGCTTCACCCTCAAGTCCAACGCAGACCGACATGAGAAGACCATCCACTTTAAGAAGAAGCTGATGCAGTGTGCGTACTGTTTGAAACACTTCCGAGACCGCACAGACCTGCACAGACACCTGTCCTCCGTGCACTCCAAAGAGAGAGGGCACACCTGCCCCGCCTGTGCCAAGGCATTTAGCACCCAGAAAAACCTGGCGACACATGTTAAAGTGTGCTGCCAGGTGGGGTCAATGCCCGGAGCTATACTGGGAGGCAGCACTGGGATGGAAATGTCTCACAGTGGGGTTATTGATTCACTATGGCGGATTTCTCGAGAGATGAAAGTTGACAATCATAATCTCAGTATCAATGTGGAAAATTGAGACTGGATCTAGAGGCTGCAGGCGTATGTACGCACATTCATGCCCGTCGGTTGGTGTCATTGCACTGAGAGGGGAAGAATTCCTTTTAAATTCAAATGTCTGTTGACATGATTATAAATACCACAGTTGTATGCAATTATATTATTTTTTTAATGGGAGATTTAACACGAATTGACAGCTTACATGTCAAAAATGCACAATTGCTGTGCAAAGCTGATTGAAATTATATGCAGAACTGCCTCACAAAATATATTTAGGTTTATGAATAGTTTGCGTGTGCAATGATTGGAACCATAAACAGGTGAATTACTTTCTGTTGCAATGCGGGTGGAGAGACGAGGTGGGTGCGTATTTCCGCCTCCTAGACCTAAACCACTTGTCTGGGTCTCTGTCGCCAGTCACCACTCTGACTAAACTCTTGTCTCCTTTTTTAGGCAGAGAGATCTTTATCTTTGTGTCCACCCCTGCATTACGGGCACAAAGACACTTAGACACAGTTCCTATCTGCCAGGCTTTACTGGGGCTCACAGCATACACAACCACACCACCTGCAGGACCTTTGGGGAATTGCATCATGAGAGCAGACTAAAGACCCAAATCTGATTATTTCTGTCACCTATTAACATTATTAAAAAAATAAATAAAAGGCATGAAACTTAATGGAATATATTTTTGCGGCTACTGTTCTTTAAACTGTAACTCATAGAAAAAATGAAAAACAAACTAATTCTATCACAGATCCGCCTCCACTGGACACGTAGAACCTTGTCCTCAATCATCAGTCTGACATGATTTCCTTCAGTCAGTGCTGTCAGATTAGTGCAGATGGAGGGGATGTGCCGAACGAGACAAAGCCAGCCAAAACAATACACCAATAGCAGATCAGATGGCGGTTGGGTGGTGTCAGTTTCTCTCTCTCTCTCTCTCTCTCTCTCTCTCTCTCTCTCTCTCTCTCTGTCCATCTCCTCTACCCCAGATCTGTAAGTCTTCTAGTGGCTGAGTGTGGCTGGAGCTGGACAGTAATTGGTCCTTCATGGCTCTGGCCCTCCTTAACCCCTGACCCTTCATCTGAAGAGACCAAGGAAGTGGAAGTGGAGACCAAGGGGCAGATGTCCTTTTAAACTATATGCGACAGACAGATAATGGTGTGGTTGTGAGTACAGGGAAGAAAATGGGGGATCAAGGGAGACAAATGGGAAAATTCAGGAGAGGAATGAGGGGACGTTGTGAAGGCAGAGTTAGGCGGAGGGAGTTGTCGATCAGAGCTGCGGGATATTGGAATCAGTAAGAACACTGGCTTCAGAATCATTGCTAATGTAAATTCACACCCATTTCTGCCAAAATGTTCTCCCTTGAGTTTACAGCAGGACTTTACCCTGTGACTATAAACCAAGATATTTTCTTGACGCAGCCCAGTTATAAAAGTTTACTGTGTACACCCATACTGTGAATACTACATCCAAAGGGAAAACATCCATCCTGTGTTTCCCTCTAATATTCCATGGCCACTCCCCAACACATAGAATAGTCATTTTTATGTGCTCAGTAAAAGCAGAACTAGGGAACTATTGGGAATATATCCCATTGCTGCTGTGTATACACAGGGAACCCCCAAATGCCAAATCCTGTCTAATACAAAATCCCATTTCTCAGGTAGCACACTCTTCTCCTAGTCAGCGTCTGAAACAGGCTGGCAGGCTCAGAGAAGTCAGGAACGAATCAGGAACTCTGCAGAGCCGGCCGCTGAGGGGAAATGGAAAATACTGTACAGCTGTTATGTGGCATGTGTTGTTGTAAATATTGAAAGATATTCTATTCTAGATTACCGATTTTCTCACTGAAAAAAATGTGTTGTGCACATATGTACTTTTGTAAACAGAGTGAGATTCTGCTTGTAGTTTTTATGCTGCAATTAAACTTGTGATGGAAAATGTGAAAACCTCTGCCGTTTTTATCTTTCACGTGTCAAGCACACATTCACACAGTCACAATATTCCTTTCTCTGTCTTTGCATTTTAACGTGCTGCTCTTTAAAATACAAATGTCAATATGATGCTCAAATCTTGTTGTGCGGTTGATGTGTACCTGCGTGTTTTTGTGTTGTCAAGTGTTTAATCAGAGCAGAAGTCGATTTGCAGATTGAGGTAATTATATTGTATCACTTTAAGCTCATAACCCTGAACAGTGTGTTTGACCCCCCTCCTTTACGTGCAGTCAATGTGAGCAGTAGCGTGTGTTGTGCTTGTGTACTCATAAATCCAGTCCTGATCTCTCATGGTCATATACTGTGTTCCTTGACTGTCACACACGCGTACACGCATCATGCACAACCACACACACACACAAACACACAGACACACACAGAAAGATTTGTTTATGCAGATGCCCTTCACCTGGCTTAACTACCATTTGAGCCTAGACCTTGAGATTATTGGTTTAGCAGACCTCTACACAAGATTGGGACATGGTATTAACATTTGTTGTTTTTTTAACATTTTCTTATGAAGCCTCCCTTTGTGTGTGTGTGAGTTTATTTCCCAACCTACAGGCTCCTTGTCACTGTCTGTGTTTGCCTCTCTGTCTGTCCTTCTAGAGCATCTAAGGCAGGCGGACTGTTGTGTGTCGTTTATAGTATCTCGTTGCCTTTATTGCTTTAGTATGGAGGAAGAGCTGTTGCCAGGGCAACTGTAGCATTGACTGGGATTTGGGTGGCCATGGGAATTGATGGTACATTTCTAGAACATGCCGCTAATTAAATGTAATAACTGAAAAGTGACGTCTCTTTTTCATTTAAACGAGCTTCATTCAACACTAATATTCTTTTTTCCTTCTTTTTCCCCTCCACCATCCCCCCCCCCCTCTGTCTGTCTCTACAGTGAATGACTTCACGGTGATACGTAAAAAGTTCAAGTGCCCCTACTGCAGTTTCTCTGCTATGCACCAGTGCATCCTAAAGAGGCACATGCGCTCTCACACCGGTGAGAGGCCCTACCCCTGTGAGATCTGTGGCAAGAAGTTCACCAGGAGGGAGCACATGAAGAGGCACACGCTGGTGAGTGCAGCTAAGTGGCCGCCAGGGGGCAGTCAACCACACCTTACACCAAAGCGTACATTAACAACGTGCACCAATCTCTTTCCGACAGGTCCACAGCAAAGACAAGAAGTATGTGTGTAAAGTGTGCAGCCGAGTCTTCATGTCAGCAGCCAGCGTTGGAATCAAACACGGCTCGCGTCGCCACGGCGTCTGCGCCGACTGCTCTGGGCGGGGCATGGCCGCACTGCTGGACCACAACGGGGAAGTGGGAGGAGACATCTCCCCGGAGGAGGAGCTGTATCCCGGCGACCGTTTCCACGATGACCAGGCGGAGTGCGACGGTGACGGAGAGGGCGAGGAGGAGATGATGGTCGAAGGGGACGGGGAGATGATGGGCGAAGGGGAGGAGGAAGGAGGCAAGTGGAAGGACTCGGGGATGGCGGCTGAGGCACATGGAGCACTGGACAATGAGAAGGAGGAGAGCGACTCCTCGGCACAGGAGGGGGAGCAGCAGAACGGGAGCGAGAGGGACTTCGCCTGGATCTCCTAGAATCTGCCAGGCTCCCGTTCGTGGCTCCGTCGACCAATCTGTGAAGATCCCTGAAGATCTCTCAGCAGGAACCTCTGCTCTCTTTACCCATCCGTCCCACCGCGGGCAGGCCTTCCTTTGAATGGAAATGCTGTAGGGTGATGCGCGACAATGTCCCAAATCCATCACGAGGAACACTCGCGCACACGCACACACACACACACACGCACGCACACGCACGCACACACACACACACACACACACACACACTTTGGCTATTCTCAACCTTGACTGCCACGGTAGAAGAAGAGTGGTCAAGAGGTGGCCCGAGTGCAAGGCTTTTTCTGCTTACCTCCTTTACTTCTGATGCAGTGTTTTTGTGTTCCTTTTTCTTGAGGGTTCAGGCCAGAGTCCAGCAGCTTTCTACTCTGTCACAACAGGAATCAGCGAGGACGCTGCCAAGGACATGGCCAATGCTAGAGTGCAACTTTGTGTGTTTGCCATCACAATCACCATGGAAACCAAGGCTCACTGACAGTGTGGGGGGGTGGGGTGGGGGGGTGGGATAGAGGGGGGCGCTCTTGGTCCCACCTCGGCTGTAATGTTTCTTGTAAAAACGTCTCTCTGCCAGTGAAGAGAGAGTCGAAATCTATTGCAAAGCTACGTGTGTCGGAGGACCGGGCAGCCCGATGGCACATTGTTGATGCAGAGTCCTACTGCCACAGACTTGCACTTTAACTGACTCCTATCAAAGCCCTGAACCCGTGGTTTACATTTTTGATCTGATCTTTACTTACCTAAACAACTCGGTGACCGCACCTACCTTTAAGGATATACTTTATGTCCTCTTGACTGTTATACACGATATAGAAATCACTGAATCTTTGTGCAGATTGCTGTTTATATAGCCTACGCCTTTCAGTGGGGTCCTTAATCTTTTCTTAGTTTACCACACGGTTTCTATCAGTCCATTCCAACAAATACTGGAGATTTGACTAATGTACATACGATTTTTGGAATTTAAAAGGGGAGTGAAGTGTGTGAGGCAGAGAGAGATTGAAAGAGCCTTTTACAGCGTGTGTAAGAGTTTAGAACCCTATTTATACACAAAGTGGACACAAGCTTCTGCTTCCCTGTTTGGAAAATCAACACAAGTACACAGTGAAGCCACATGACCTACACTATCAACTCTTTCTGTCTCTCTCGCTGTCTCTGGAGGTTGTGATGTTAGGACCTGAGAGCCACGTCTCTCGCACCTGAGGAGGAGCTGCCTTTGTTTAAAAACTGTTTTTGGGTTTTTTTTTTCTGTTTCTGTCTTGGTCAGTCATGTAATTCCAGTTCCTCAATACAGAATATGCAGACTCTTCCCATGGTTTCTCTTTCTTTTGGTGATATGTTTTCTGCGGCTTTTTGTAAGGTTTAAAGAAGAGGATCAAAATTGTGCTTGAAATTCCGAGTTTGATATTCGTAGAGAGTGTAATATGAATTTGTTTTGTTAAACAGCTATTTATTGAAGAACCTGTGTGTGGATTCCTATTTTTTGAGAAGTCATTCCCTCCTCTTTCTGTATGCGTGTGTGTGTTGGGTGGAACAGGATGGGTGTTTGTATGCAAGAGTGTTTGAGTGTCCAGTGTCCAAAAAAAAAAAGAGTCTATATTGATTTCTTAAGATTATTTCCATGTTATTGACAATTCAAGTGAGGCAGATGACATGTCTTCTTATTATGATTATCAGAACTATGATTACTGTTATTGATGTTACTATTATTAATTATTATTAAGTGCTGGATGCTAAGCTTTACTGTGTGTTCTTTTTTTGATATTTTATATCTTGTATAAGAAAAAAAAAGCTTTTATACTTTGCCTTGTTGTGGACAGCAAGCCATGGGGCTTTTATCGACCTTTTCTTGTGCCAGTTTACGCTTTTTCTGTCGTATTTGCTTTTTTTAACAAGGGGAAAAACAACTCCACTGTCAAACTTCTCTGTTAGATATTGATTGAAGCATATATTCAGCACACGCTTTTTGCATCACTAATGTACACTAATTGATTAATATCGAACCAAAAACAATCTAGTACCTTGTATACATGAAGTGCTTTTGTTTCGCAGTCTGTGTGTGCAGGTGCTCTTTTGGATTTATCGTCGTGGTTAACAGTTTTGTTGTTGGGTTGTTTTTATTTTCGTCACTATTTGTCACAGTTTGAAAAAAGTGCACACGTTATGGTTATTATTGTGAATATGAAGGGCTGTGTGAAAGGACCGGCTAGATTTAGAAGACTGCATCGTTAAAAGCAAGCTGATTAGATTTTTCTTTCTAGTTTCTACTGTCTGACGCCTCGCATGACACACAATCAAGTAAAAATGCAGCATGCAGACAAAACGCTTGTCTCAGACGGTACAGCGTTGAGTTTACATGCTGTATTTCCATCTGCCAGTGTTTTACTGGCTTGACTCTAGGTCATTTACATAAAGGGAAAGTGAGCACTGCATCAGTATCTCTGGGAAACATTTTGTTGCCAGTGCTGGTTGCACACATCAGGCCTCTCTGCTACAGGTGCCATGGACTGCGCTTCCCATTAACCCCCACTGAGAAGCTCTCAGTGCAATGCGATTTGTGATGCTTTCTTCATGTCTGGCAACTGTCTTTATTTTGTTTGTATTATTTATTGTGTTTTCATTTGACCCATTTATCAAATAGTTGTCATTTTTGGGATGAAAAAAAAAAAAGAAAGACAATGGGATTTTTATGAATGTCAATGGTGGGTGTGGAAGGAGCCCATGATCGGTGACAAATCTCTGTCCTGTGGTGCCGTTGCTGCCACTGAGAGACATCTGGATGTATGTGTGACTCCCCGGCCCTGCGCTCTTCTCACAACCTGTACTGTATGTCTTCTTCCTCATACTGGGTTGTACTTCAGGAAAACGTCTGCCATCAACCCCTCAATATGTGCCTCAATGACATTTCACCTGTGTGCTTGTGAGAGTGTCTGTTTCTGAGAGATGTGTTCGTGTCGATGGATAGAGATTACTAAAATGCGACCGATCAGATTAGAGGTGCAAAATGTCTTTGAGGATAAAACTTCAAAGAGACAAATCATGATGGGCAACTAGATTCTCCTTCCCACTGTGTGTTGATGACCTTTTGTGCCCTGATTCTGTGGTCTTAACTGCATGCCTGTGCTCATTTTGTCATACCAAAGCGACGTCTTCGGCATCTGCACATACCTGTCTCATTCCACATGATGCAAAACTGGAACTGTTTGCTCTATTGCAGATGAATATGGGTATTCTTAGACGTGTACAAATTGCAATCCTCATTTAGCCTGTATAGCTTGATTCACACGTGCAAATCATGAAGCCATAGATATGGGTATATCTATATTATACTATATTTCAAAATTGGCGCTTTTTACTTTAGATTTTGTTCTTCTACTAAGAGTGATGTGTGTATACCTTCATATATATGAATTTATATTACAATTATATATTATTTATTTTCTCTCAAGTTTCAGAGGGTCTTTAATTTGTAAAAGGTCACACTTGAAGCTTGAGGTTTGTTTATTTTCATTGGGAATATTGTTCAATATGATACTGACTTTATATTGATGATTATCATAAACCTGTGTTTGTAACAAAATGTGTTAAATAATCAAAAAAAAAAACCTGTCCTGTTTTTACACCCGTTTTGTTTTGGGCCGATTTAAGTGCTCTTGTGCAGATATTTTTCAGTTGATAGTACTGATCACAAAACATTTTTACAGCCAACCATGAGCCTCCTGTTTTGATGTTGGGGCTGGCCCACCGGCCGTCCAAGCCTCTTTCTAACTTCATGTTTAGTGGAAGAATTAGCTTGACTTTTATTTGCAAAAACCAATCAGTCTCAATAAATTTTGAAATTGCTGCTGTAAAGAAGTAACCAGTGAGTACTGTGCCATTTGTTTTCTTTAACGTCTGTTGGAGGGTTGATGGGGCAAGTGTTGTCATAACCACCTGCTGTCCACAAGGGGGCAGAGCAGACAAGTCAAAGAAAGAAGACACAAAGGAATGAACTCTTGTGTTTTTATCTTACATTGCCACATTTCCTTCTTTGTAAGGTTCGTCATTACCAACATCTCCTGCAGTCATTTATGCACAGAGATTCTTATTCATCTACATATACAAGACAAATAAAGAATCTAACGGCAGACTTCTTCCATTCAGATTTATTTTCCTTTCATCACATTACGTCACATAGATCACATTATCAGCATCATACATGGTCATCCATCTCTTCAAGCACTAGTCATAGGCTTGACATTCACACAAATACTCCTTGAGTGCACCATTCCTTAGAAAGTGCTTCCTCCATGTGCGTGGGACTGCTTATGCAGACTAGAGGCCGAGCCCACACACAGGAGGAATCTTGCCCTCCAGTAGAAGACCTGAGGCTGACATCACATTATCCCTCAAAAAGCTTTTAGCTCTGCCTGCGCGCGCGTGTGTTTCAGGCCGCAACACGCATTTTTTTAACATTAAAGAGGAAAACAAGTCAGCCTTGGGGAATCAGTTACTGAAGGCGGGAAACCTAACACATAAAACCTTCAGTGTTATATCTCCTAACAAAAAAGAACGGAAAAAATGAGCGATGCTAGACATGCAAAACAACCTCAAACTCAACCAGACAATCAATCAATCAATCAATGAAAAAACAAAAAAGAAAGCAAAAGTCAGTTTTCACACCAGCCAGGCATGTTAGGCTCAGTAAAAACACAAGAGGAGAAAGAAAATGGTCATCAAATGAGAGATCTGACAGACTAAGGGCAAAAGCTTGGACAAACAGTAAGAGCACGGTAGAATATGCAGAGAAATGAGTGGAGCTGCCATTGCAATGCATTACATTACATTTGATTTGGAAGGAGATCTATTGGCTTCGCTGCTGCTGGTTTACACACAAATGAAAACTGACATTCAAGAAAGCAGCACATACATTTTGACGTGTGGGGAAAAAAAAGGAGGCTTTTTTGATGCACATTTCAAGGGTTTAGTTTAGCTTAATATACTGGGTAAAGGCTTGGGTTCCCACTGGATAGGACAGGACGTGAAAAAGGACAAGGTTATCAGAGAAGAATCACTGTAGTGAAAAGGAGAAAGGGAAGGATATGTCTATTAGGAAACAAGTGGAAGACACTAAAAAGCATGCTGTCTGTTGGAATGTGCAGGGCAGAATAAAGATCCCCACAAGGTTCAAATTTCCATCGTGACCAAAGGTCGAAGGTTACCCTGCCTAACAACAACTTAACGTCATGACCACGACAACGATAACCACACATAATCAGAAAAATTACGATTTGGCGGAGAGAAAGACAAAAGTTGAACAGCAACAGTGTGACCAGATGTCACCCAAAGCTCAAGTTAGTTCTTGTTCCATTATAAAGCGTCTCATTGCACAAAGTAAGATAGTAAAGCAATACTGCATGGTTGTGGTATTTGATATGACATCACAGCAGTGTGGCGACAGCTGTCTGTGGGTGTTAAAAAATTTGGATAGCAAAATGTGAACACGCTACAGGTTCACTACAGGCAGTACTAACTAGCCAGCAACTATAACAACAACAAAAAAAAAGACTTTTGTTTTTTTAGGTTTTACATTCAACATGTTTTGTATGTCCCCCTTTGCCTCTAAGCTACAAATACATCGAATATTTACGTGTTATGTTCACTATAGCTTCTCAATTGACTTTAAAAAATAAAATAAAAAAAGGAAAGAAAGAAAATATTCTGAGCAACTATACTGTAAAAAAAAAAAAATTTGTTTTCATATAACAAGATACAACAACAAAGAAAACAACAATATATGAAAAAGCCTCACGGTTCTCTTTATGTTGCATATGTACAAGAAAGCCCTGAAACTGCAAATCCATCTATATCGTCACTGCGTCAACTGTCAATCTCCAGGATCCCTGCACACCCATTAACAGTCAACTTCAATCTCCATCCCTCATTTTCTAGGTGAAAGTGGTCATTTTTCTATTTTGTAAAAAAGAAAAAATACAAATCACCAATAAAGTTATCTTGTCCAAGATCTGTGCACAACAGCCAACTCTGTACCCACAGTTCTTTCTGGCCATAATGACACAAGCCGCATTCACTGAACCAAGCTCTTGATGATATGGTTCGGGCCTTGATTGTCACGGGCCACTTTAGTGCAACTCGAAAAAAAAAAAGGGTGGAATAGTGGCCGGCAACCGCAGGAGCCTGTTAACTTGACCTAGCATGCTAACAGTCCCATGCACTGCCAGCAAAAGCATCGACCTCTAACCCTGCTGGTGGAATCTAAAAAGTGCTTACACTGAGGATGGAGAGAGACCTGATTTGTTGCAATTGACACTCTATCAACAACAAAAAAAACAAGAGATAACAGAATTAAAAGTGGTATCCAGCACTAACAGCCTATAAAAACAGTTACTATCTTAGCTCTCAGTAAAATGTCAATAAGAAAGAACCTGTTTTTATTCAAGTCAAGGAAGCACAAAGATGAGCTTGGCGGATACAAAGTGTGTGAGTATTGTGAAAAAAAAATCCAGGCAATAAAACACTGTAAAAGCATCTGTTATCAAGACGATAATGTGGAGCCACTGACTGAGACCGGTGTTTTCCCATCACTGAGACAAGGCAGGTGCTGCTTTCAGCCCTTGGTACTCCTCCAAGGAAAGGCAAAGTGACTGACTACCTAAGTACCACACTGTACATCCCAGTACCACACTTCTGAAACAGCCAGCACCACTAGGTTTAGTACAATAAATCTGACACAGAGAGCAAGACATTACCCTGCCAAGATCACCTGCTAATAATGGGGGACCCAGAGGTACAGGACCCCTATCCCTGACACCCCATTTATTCCATTGGGCAGTGACGACATCCCTCCCACCCACTCGGAAAAAAAAAAAAGAGATAAATCCTTTCACTTCAAAATTTGTGTATATAAAAATGTTCATGTAGAAAAACATTTCTTCGTGCAGCGCAACGTAGTGCAATTTCATTAGGTCAGTATACCTTTTCTTTTTTTTTATGTTAGTTTCATTGGCACTTTGTGAAGATTCTGACCCGGGGAGGCCTGCAGAGAGCCCTCTCACAATTTGAGCAAGAGGGAGGCCTCTAGCTTATCTGGGATGCCACTGGAATAAACAATGTACAGGCAGGATCATTAATTTTCAAAACAAAAGGGTGGTTTTTAACAGGAACTGAATGAGATATTATTTACAACTACTAATACTTGACTACTACGGCCAATGTGTGTTTTTTGCCGATTGACTTCCAGCCGTCAATTAACAGTCAAATAATCTCCTCCTGTAGAAGTGAGGAACATGGTATCAACCGCACCAGCAGACAGCACGAGTGACCCTATGGCGACAGGGGACAGCACAGGTGTTTCTATGGCAACAGAGGTCTGAAGTCGTACTGTACCTCAGTCAGGGAGTCTGCTCGAATGCTCGACAGCCTGCTCATATAGGAGAGGAAAGGCACTGTGTTTGTGTGTTTTAGTCATACGTTGGTATGGTGATCAGGTCAGTGTCAGGCGCGCTTAGAGAGCAGAGGACACACAGCAGAATCTACATTCAAAAAGCTGATAACAAACAGCACAAGGGTGGATCTCTTCAAAAAATATACATCCACCATCATGACTCTGCCTCTGACGGCAGATCAGGAAAAAACCTGTTCAAGGGTTGTTGTTGTTTTACTGTGGAGGTTTTCCTTATCCGAATTCATGGTCTGAGGATGTAACATGTTGTAAAGATGGTGAAGCCCTTTAAGGGAAATGTGTTGATTTTGGGCTGTACACATGAATATATTAACTTGACTATGGTTTATGGGAAGCTGGTTATCATCCTGAAAATATTAGTATTGCCTTTAATCACAGTCATTTAAAACTAAAAATGTACTGAGGTGACTCAGAGCAAGTTAACAGCGTTACTAATGAGGGGAAAAGCTGTTCTGGGGGATCTGTGAGTACAGGAATTATTTTAAAACGTTCTTAATTATGACAACTCATGTGTAATTCTGTCTTCTACTTTCATCATCAAGTCCATCAAACAACAACTAGTTGACATATTTCACCGTATTTGTCTGCTGCAGAAACACACCTGTGTTGCAGGAGAGCGTCCTTTCAAAATATTAAAAAAAAAAGTTTCTCTGAAACAGTAAATGCTTGTAAAGTGAGGACTGTCTTTGCATTTAGCTTTCCTTGTTGTATATCTTTGATAATTAATAGAAATTCACAACTAGAAACAACAACAGGCTTTAAAATTAAAAGGGTGGTTATTAAATTGACCAATCTTAGTAAAAATGTGTTTGTTTTTATATATATGTGAAATGGATATATCAAAAACGTACAATTTCTAACTATCTAAAAACCTACCACCTATATTCCATGTAAAGCTTGGAAAAGCAGGCCTGCCATTCAGTATTACAGGCCTCTTCTAAAAAAGTAAAACCCCACTTTGGTAAAACATTTTTAAACTTGAGTTCCACTTCCGTAACAATCAGTATACAGCTGCAACTCTGACTTGATTTGATTCTCACTTTTCATTTTCAAATGTTAGACCCAAGTGAAGGATCAGTCTACACAGTTAAACACATCTACTAAAAACGTGGTTCCTATGAAGTTAGATCTCTATAAATGTTGCAGTGCTGGTTAATGATAGTTTCTCTCCATATCAAACTGGAAGAAAGGAATTAGACTGCCTGACTTATTATCAGGTGGTGATTGTTGGGTTACAATCTCTGTTATTCACCTACATAGAAAATTTACATCAGTCAGACAGTAAGTAAAAGTTTCAAAGGGCAGTTATCATTGAGTATCATTCATTGTGGTAAACAATCTTTAAGAACTTCAGCGGTGAAAGGAAAATAACTGAGTGTCAACTCACCTTAATAACAATGACAACCACAAAGCAAGAGAGACAATATTAAACGCTCTACTTCTGCTGATTGCACAGTGCAACTGCTAGTTGCTTCAGCAAGTCACTGCTGAATATAAACTCTATATAAGAAACAGATCTCCACTCTCAGGTATGCGCTGTGGTTACAGTGATACTCTAAAAGACGACTTATTTCTTTAAGGTGCATATCTCTAGGGTACAAGTTTAGAGAAGAAGAGAGTGGGAAATATGTTTCATATAGTGTGTACATCTCTCAAAAATATTTTGGGAAGTCAAAAGGAAACTTTTTGTACCACTTGGTGTGAGGGATTTTGTGCATCTTTGCAAAATTACAAAAAGTATAGCTGGCTGTACTGAATTTGCTTAATGAACAGGTAGTAGATTTGATTGGACAATGTGAACTTCAACATACAGTTGATGTCCAGTAAGTAAGACAGTGATGCTAGAGTTGGGATTAAGCTCACACTTAAACTGATGGTTATAAATGAACAGGCTTTGTTTGTGCCTTTGGTAGATTTAAAGTCCCTTAAACAGTGACAATGAAAAACAGATATGCTACAGAGGTCTTACCGAACAAATCTGGTGTTAACCCTTGAGCCTCCAAACAGAGTCATGATCCACCCCATAAACAGTAGATTACATGATGATCCTATCGTGAACAACAGAGTATACCAAAAAAGCTTATCTGTAGTCCTTGAACATTGCCTTGTGAAAAAAGGCAAGTGAACAACAAAAAAATCAAAACAGAAGCTTCGGAATCCAATTTAAATGTTTCTTCTTTCCTCATTAATGTTTCAGTCTTAGAAAAAGTCTCCAAACCTGCATAAAGTTCTTTTTTCTTGCTGATTTCTTTTCTTTTGTTTGTTTTTCCCGACCAATTTTATTTTCTCTTTGTGTTTGGAAAACGGAAAAAGAGAGAAGGTGAACCCCCTGCTGGGCTGGAGGAAGCAGCACTGAGAGCTCCGTCGTGAAGAAATCTCCCCCATGTCTCCTCAGTGAAAGAGTCCACCTAGCTGTCACTCCCAGAGTGAGGAAAAGCTCACCTCACAGACACGGGAAGCAGTCTGGATTAGTCGGTGAATCTCTGACAGGCTTTTTTCCAGCGACAGGCTGTGCACCACATGTCTCTCTTCTCCATGCCGTACACCTTTCGGCACTTCTTTGCCTCCCCACGGGGTTTCCTTGGTAACAGCAGATGTGACAGCATAAGGACATGCACACAGACATCCAGATGCCCACACGGGCATAAAACACATATATATGTGCAATGCGCTCGAAGGCACATACATGTGCACATGTGCACACACACGCACACACGCACGCACGAGAGCAAGTCAATATAAACGTTCCAAACAGTGAAGCCATCTTTGAAGAGGTCGATGATTTGATTACAGTTGTTCTTTTTTATGTGATCTGATGTCTGATGCGATATGGTTCAGCAACATAAAGAGGCGGTGCATACTGTCCTCGTTGTGGCTCATTCCAACATTAGCATGACGACATAAGTGTCTCCAGGTCCTTATTTTACATTTAATCAACAAGAAACCTTTAACTATAGCACACTGCTACAAACATAATAACGTTAGATTATTATGGTCTTTAATAATAAATAAAGGATTGGGGTCATTTATATTTATAATGCATCCAACCTGCATCACTTTGGGATTAACTGATGTTGAGTGAATTTTTGCAGTAAAAATACATCAGCCATAGAATGCGATGGCCTCTAATAACTAGTTTGAATGCATAACCAATTTAGGTCTGCAACTAATGATTATTTTCATTATTGATTAGGGAGTACCAGCGGTGACAAATGCACTTTAAAAAGAGTCCAAAGTGACATGCAGAAATTAATTATTTTGTCTGCCCAATAATCCAAAATGCACAACATTCTGTTTATTATCATTGAGAAACAAGAAAAGTAGCAAACATTCACATTTGAGAAGCTGGAACCAGTAAATATTTGCATTTTTGCTTGAAAAATGACTCAAATGATTAAACAATTATCAAAATAGTTGCTGATTCATTTTCTGTTGATCAGGCAATTGTCTAAGCCCCAGACCACTTACAATTCATTACAGCAGATGCTTCTAATTTGAATGAACTCTACTGAAACAACAACTATAGTCACAAAGGGAAAGCAGCTCATTTCAAGTGACTGTAATATGGAGGACAAAAGAATAAAGAAAGGAAGATAAAGATACAGGAAGGTTTAATCTTAAATCCAGTCCCATAATTGTGTCTCACTAGAGATAGATTAAGATTCATTTAACACCCCTTACAAAGTCACACAGACACGTGTGCACGCTGCTGCATACCTGGTTCCTGGTGTTGATTTAGGTGCCGGCGTTATTAAAGCATGGTTCTTGTTAACACTGGTGTGTGTGCTGGCTGCCGGCTGCTGCTTTTCACCGATGCTAACTGTCCGGACGTGAGTCACAGGCCCCTGCAAAAGTGGAAAGACATCATAAGTGCTTTGTTCAACATTAAACTGATGCAGTATAGCTCAACTCAATCACAACATTGACAGATATACAAAAAGACACAATTAATTTTTAATAATTCTGTCCCTGTCAGAATAAAGTTAAAAAGTTGTATTGCTAGGTCAACTTATATGTTTAAGTAACTAGTGTGATCATCTGTACCAAAACTGAAAAGCTTGCCTCAATAACCAATAACACATGTGTTTAAACCGGCATCACAAAATTACACATTATGTGGTTGATGCAGGAATGTCTGTTAATCCGTCTGCTTTTATCAATAAATGTATGAGTCACTCTTACAGTAACTGTTGTCCACAGCTGCTTTATACTCTATGAAAAGCTTCTCCTTCAGTTCATTAAATCCCTGCAGCCATCTGAAGGCAGCAGGACATGTGTTGACAAATCGGCAGCCTCTGAATTAAGAAGTGCTGCGCCAGAGCGCAGTGCCATTACGCACGGCCGTCTACTGTGCTTAGCTCGATTTAATTACATGCAGATGACACCATGCTGCGTCACAATAACCCACACGCTTCTGCACACATCAGACTGGGGGGTTATAACTCGGTATTCTGCCTGTTTATGCGAGAGACATCGGATTACTGGAGCTCATTGATCCTGTGCAGTCACAGCATCTTTTCCAGCTTTATAAACAAACAATTCAGCTGCTCATCTTTTATTCTTGATGCATTACGAGGCTGCTGTGTCACATTTTAAGATATGTGGTAACCATTTACAAAGTGAAATACAGTAGACTTATGACTCAAACACCATGTATACCAAACTAGTTTAAATTATTTGCTTGTATAATCATTTCACTAATTAACTGTAAAAAAAAAAACACTGGACCATCTGTAGATTTGTGCTCCTGTGTGTTTACATGCTGTCGCTCTGCACCATCCAGACAACACCATGATTTCCTGGAGAAGCCAAGTCTTCATTTTTTGAGTTATTGTCGTCATGCTGTTGGCACTGTGATTGGCACAGTTGTTTCAGAGCGATGAGACCAGTGACCACTGATTGGGCCAAAGAGGTTAACAGCCCAGAGTTAGCCTCAGTAGCAGTAGTGAACGAGTTAAGGATCCGTGTTGTTTTCCTTGTTCTTTTCAGTCTCAGTGCAGCTCTAAATACTGTTGAACACTTTACTCTTTTTTCTAGAAGAAAATTGTATTTTCTTTGAATAATGAGATCCATAATATATATCACCTTGAGGAGCGCAGCTGTACTGTGCAACTTCTATAAGCTTCCTGTGTCATCAGGAGACAGGCTGACGTAATCACATTTGCCAATCCAATCACATGTATGTCTTAACGTTTTCAGCAACACAACCATGACCAAACAGAGGAAGTAGTTACTGTAGTGGTTAAATACTTAAAATACAGGTCTGGTCAGGTCTGTCTCCTGACCGTCCCACGAGCCCAGACTCGGAGCCAGAGTCATTGTGGCCCTGGCCTTTGTGACAACCTACCCTGAGAATGTTACATGTGCATTGAGTGTATTGTTGTTGCAGTTTGATCGCTTTTAATCCTTATCTTTCATTTTGTAATGTCCATTAAATTGCATAAATCTTGCATAAATAACGATGAAACACATACAATATGATGTTGGCAGCATATTTTATGTTTTACCTGCATACACATTTGGATTTATGTGTTCTTATCCTGATTATATGGTGAGCACCTTGAGATGAATTGCGATATATAAAGAAAGTCTGATGCCACTGTATGTAAAAAGATTATGGTATTAAGAAGCAGGGAGAGCGAAATAACAGCGTGACAAATGGCTACATAAAAATGGCAACAAGCGGAAACAGCAGGAGAGGAGTTCAGATTAAGATAAAAAGGCGTGAGACAAAGCCTCACTCACCAGGACGCCTTTGAAAATGACAGGAGGGGACTGCCACGACACACTGATGCCATTCCCAGTCCCATTTCCAGGCCCGGTGCCATTACCATTGCCTAACCCAGCCAGCTCAGGACCCACTGGGATACTCACTGGAGCAGTGGCCTGGAACATGGACAACCACCCCACCATAGCCAGGAGAGGACACGACAGAAAGACACGACAGGAAAAGTGCAGATAGCAAAAGAGGGGATGAGAATATAGAAAACAAAATCATATAAGGAGTTGGGAAGGCATTTCTCCACCTCTACATCTGAAATGTGTATCATGTCAACTCTGATCAAGAACACAAGTGCCTACCACAAAAATGTTGTATTTTACATAAACAGAAAATGTAAGAGTTTTACGATTATATTTAAACAATACTGGAAGGACATAAACAGCATAAACAATAGCAGAGGGAACATGAAGTTAGCGGTGTTGTATAAGAAGCATATGAGTACAGCGCAATACAGAGAAGATTTAATGAGAAGAAGTCATTGTAGTTTCACTGGGTATGCATACTATAAGTCTATTTTTATGTGCATTTGTGTTGTTATGGCAACTGAAAGTTCAATACTACCTCAAATTACTGAATTCACTATTGAAAATTGAGATTTTTACTTTAACCGAATGTGTTCTTCCAGCTGAAACCATTTAATTTCATATAAGTGTTTGAATGAACATGAATGTGTACAGTTAGAGGAAGAAAAGAAAAAGAATAACAAGGACAAGGAGACAAGGTGGGGGGAGGGTGGAGGCATGGATACCCAAAATTGCTACAAAGCAGTTCACATAAAGTGTTGCAAGCAGGAATGTAAAGCTTAATTAAATCTCCTTTATGACTAAAAAAAATATTCTGACTTCATTCTTCATGTGAACTTGACCCTAATGTTAATATTTGCAAGAACTATTTTTTTTCCCGCTTTCTCTTCCTGACATAAACGCCCACATTTGTGTGGGAGTTAAATAATTCACCCCGACTCCAGAGCTTTTCTTTCCACACCGATCTCAAAAATGGCCTCTGCAGATTCCATATGAAATCTGAAACTTTGTGGCTTGGTAATGTACTGCTTAATGTTTTGTATTGTTTTCAGTGACACTGGAGTAGCATCAATTTTCAGAAATGAAATTTAGTATTGTGTGTAATTGTGTGTGTTGGCGTGTCAATTACCTGGTAGGCGTGGTCAGTGCGAATGTGGCAGAGCGTGGAGGGAGCTGACTGACTGAGCAGTGTCGGGGCATGGCTCTGCGAACCGTTCATACTGATGTGTTCGGAGTGAGGGACATTGGCGAGCAGTGGAGGGAAGACAGGCGGAGGACCGGCCGTGGTGGGGGAGGTGGGTGTGAGGCTGGACAAGCCCTCTGTCAGACTGTCCATGTTGACCTCGATCTCTGAGTAGTAAAAGTCCTCCTCTCCATCGCTGTAGTCTGAGTCGTTGTTTCGCCTGCAGGAGAGGAACAGCAACTACTCAGAAACTCTTCTGGCTCTCCCTAAATTAAGGTTATTGTACCAAATTTTTTCATTTCTGTTTCAGCTTTGAGGCCATAATAAGTCAAATAATATTGGTCTTATTAGTATTACTATTCATATTATTTTTATTAAGATTAACATCAATACTATTATTACTACTATCGCGTTACATGTCTATGTGGAACTCTACTGTGCTGCTGTATGTTCTCTCTCTCCCCCCCCCAAACCGGTTGAGACAGATGACCGCCCACCTAGAACCTGGTTCTGCTGGTTCTGAAGAAGCTTAAAGGGGCCTAAAGACTGTTGTCTGTGCCAGAGGTTGGTTGAGTAGGTCTATAATATATTGCCAATGGCAACATTATTTTCATGCTGTTTTCACATTTCTGTGTACCAGAAAGAGATACTAATAAATAAAAGGAGAATAATGTTTATTCCATTTCACATAATTTAAAATTGTGGATTATTTGCAGATGTTAATCTTAGTTCAGCATTCAGTATCATTTTGGAAAATGATTTTAGAATCTTTAATCCCCCCCTTTGAGAATAACAGCTTCTCAAAGTAGTGAGGTATATTTTTTTATTAAATACTGCTCTAGTGGTCATGCCTGTGATGTTCCATTTTGCTAATGTACCACTGATATCCATGAACTTAAGCATAGCTTTCTGGCTGTATGACCAATCTAAAAACAAGAAGAGTGCAGGAAGTGGTTACATTTCCCAGCAGAAGGTGGCAGTAAAAGCCAGTGTGCTGCAATGAGAGGTTAAACTAATACATGGAGTAACAGTGCAGAAATTATAAAATTATCATAATTACAATTCCTTTCAATTCTTCCTAACAATACCATCTATGCAAACTCAAGTTATTACTGCTTTGTATTTCCCTCAGTGACAAATAATATAATATTATTTTTTAACTATATATTTTATAGTGTACCTGCTGCATTAGTTAAAAGCAGTGAATGTAAACTAGTGCTGTAAAACCCATTTTTGATAAATTGAACTACATATGATAGAATGTGATACCTGATACATTTATATCATCTTCATTAAGCATTGTGAGGATTAAGAAATGTTAATGGTTCCATTCTTCTTCATTGGGCAACAGACCTATAAGCACAAAGCTCAGCTAGTGAGATGTAAAGGTATGCAGTTGGACAGCATCCAAGCTGGGACAAGTCAGATGTGTGTCACTATTCTTCTTGTCTTACAGCATTATTTAAATCACAAAGTTTAACACTACTACCCTGAAGCTGCAGAGAAAAGATTACTTAAGTTACGCCTACACAGTCAATGCCTTTCTGCCTGGTGGCAGTGCATGCGGTATATGTGTGTGTAGTGGTTCAGCTAAGACAAAAACTGTGGCTAAGTGCATAATAAACACAACTAGGCAGCATGAGTGGCTTTATAGAGAAACTACTTAGGGAGAGAACCTAAAATATTCTGATTTTAATGTCAGTTTTTTTAACATTTTACTGTGAGAGGTGTAGGAATTCAGCTAATATTTGGTAAAAAACTACAACCTGTAAATGGGACTGCTGAAACCCAGGAGGCAACAACTGAGCACTCTCTGTGTGCGTTTGGTTTTCCTGTCATAACTAGCAACTCACCCCAGGTGGACGGTGCGAACATGTCGCTGGATCCCTGAGGAGGTGCTGAGGACCTTTTCACAGTTCTTCCACAAGCACTTGAACATAACCTTCATGGAGTTCTGAAAGAGACGTTCACCACAGAACCAACACAAGTCAAGATATAGCTGATCTGGACAACCTTTAAAAGTCACTTTGAGCACAAATGTAGTGTCTCGCAGAAACAGTGTCATGTAATTTAAATGAATAAATCAGGAAGTAACTGATAGGATGATGTGATTTTTGAAATCAGTGTATTTATGCCATTACATTGTAGTTTATTTATTCAATCAGTGAATCATTTCTTACATTGATAGTAGAAACAGTGATAAAACTACATATATATAGAACTTATTACCATATATTATATAGGAGGAACACTGATGAGTATTTCAAACAGAGTTTTTTGCCGTATATATTGTCACGTTCCTGTGAGTGGATCTCATTGCCAACCCCAATAGAAAGGCCTTCGTGGGAGAGTGCCACTCTACAAGGGGCCAAACACTACACCTCATTAGAGAGCTATTAGAAATAGAAACCCGATATGTGACAAGTTCAGACACATACAGAGTAAAAGAGAAAGACAGAGACAGAAAAAGACAGGGAGAGAGAGGGGACAATGAAACAGTACCACTTTCTGTCTACCTCACAGTACTTTCATGTTCACTGGCAGATTGACGAGCAAAATACATTTTTATCTCTTCCTGCTGTCTGTGCATGTTGTGGGCTGGGGGGTGAAGATCAATCAGAAATAGTCTGGTGTTAAGGGGCGTGGGGGTTCCCCTAATGTTTAACACAACATACAAGTCCTCTCGCAAAAATACAGCTTGATATATATATACACAGCTTGATATATATATCAAGCTGTGTATATATATATATCAACACACACGTATGTATATATACACACACACACACACACACACACACACACACACACACACACTTACTCCCTCATGTATGGATAAACAGGTACACGTGTGAAAACCACACACTGACCTCTTTTTAGACTCCTATCGTCAAAGTAGAATCTGTAACTTTTCAAATCTGATGCCCCACAAATGTAATTTCATGTTAAACCCAGGATAACTCTCCTTGGTTCAGGAGCAAGCCGTGAGGAGATGGATAGATGAATGGGGGTGTTTGTGTTTCAATTAATTTTCTCCTTCGCATGTCAGGGGCTGGCAGCTGACCAGTGAGCAAGCAGGGACCTGCATCACTGCTAATGAAAGACAATGGGTGTGTACTCTCATTACCTCGCAACAGCCTTTGGCGAAAGAAGGGCAAGAAAAGAAGGGAGGGAGCAGGAAATTCAGAAAAGGGGAAACTGAGCGAGAGTAGAACAGATTTTTATCAATGGTTATGTTAACTCTCTCCTACACTACTAATCCTCTGAACTATTTTCTTATTGACTGCCCCTCCCTTTCATTCAATTCAACAGAAACGTACCATTAAACTGTTCAAGGGGTGCTGGCTATATGCAAGTTCCCTAGCATGCTGTTTAAAACAACCCTCCTAATAAACACAGCAAAACTAGTCTTTAATCCCACAAACAATCACAAATCACTTAATTCCCTAAGCGTTTTTGTTGCATCTTAACACCGATACAGTAAGACTGGTGATTGCCATGTTTAATAATCCTCTTAACCCACTGCCTGCACAAAATCAAACAGCCTGCAATCCGAGGGGCAGCTGCACATAGAAGGTTTAGACCTCTGGGGCTGGCGTCAGCTATATTGCAACACAAAGCCGGGGAGGAGGTTAGATCACGTTTTACCCCTCTTCCACACAACTTGTGGGTCTATTATCCTCCCAGCGTCATCCTCCTTCATTTCCTGTCTGCCCATCTATGGCATAGCATAGGTCTCAGGCAGCATCGTCCTTGGAGCGTTTATGGTTTCATACATTCAGCAGCTCAATAATCTTCACTGCTGCACCACTCCAGAGAGGTTGAACTGCAAACTGTACATATTGTATCATATTTGAGCTTTCCACTGTCATTGTATAGCTAGAGGAAAATACTGAGATTAATTTTTCCTACTAGCGATACCTTCTTCAACTGTCAATTCTCCTCTCCTCCTCTACACCCTTTCAGTCTGACTGTCGTCATCCCCTTAAACCTTTTGTTACTTCCTGCTGTTCATCCCTCCCCTCTCCGTCAGTCTTACTAAACCTTCCTACCTCTCCCTGTGAAAAGATTAAAAAGGGTCTGGAAAGCTTCTTGACAGTGAAAACACTTTGATGATCTGGACTATAGTATAAAAAAAAGAGAGAGAGGGACTGAAGTGAAAGAGATAATCCACCATCAAAGAGAAATATAACTTGTGTTGCTTATACCCTCCAATATATGAAAATAAAACAATTAGAAATAAAACTGACAATACATGAATTACAAAATTCCTTGTAATGGGATATGACATTACATGTGTGTCTTTTATTAAGCTTCTTGCAGCAGGACATGAACATCCATCTTTACCTTTCGCTTCCGAGGTATGGGATCCTCAAACAGAAAGTGCGTGCTCTCTGTGACATCCTCATTGACGTCATCACCCTGGGACGAGAGCAGGAAGTTCTTGTTGGTATCGTTGGAAAGAGGTGGGGATGGTGTGGAGGGCACTGATTGGTCACTGGCATCCCAGCTCCAGTTGCCACTGGTCGAGCTGCTGTAGCTAGCCGATAGCACCTCTTTCCAAGCCCTGCTGGCTGGCTCAGGGACTGCAGTTTAAAGAATACACAGAAAACTTCAGATTGATGGCGAGACATGGCTAAAAAGAAGATGTTTCACATTTAAAGACCGTAAAATATAAACATGAGAACATGAGTGTAAGTGTGCACCACTTTAAAGGCCTGAAATAAAAACAAAGTGGCAACATAATGATGGAAATGTATGCGAACTAATCCTGTCCCAAATCCTAACTCTGTAATGGAAATGAAAATGTAAAATCTCTCAAAAGCCATTCCTGTTTGATGCATAAATTTGAATATCTTATAGTACTTTACTGTGCTAACATTTATCATTTAGCTATACTGAACTCTGGCTATTAAGTCCAACAAATCTTTAATTGCCTGGACATGGTACTATATTATTTATCTAAGTCTTGGCCAACAATCCCTTTCCATACACTTTAGCCTTTTGACCAATCCAATAATGCTTAATCTAGAACACTTAATAATCATCTCTACTTGATTCAATTATCTGAAGAAACCCCAACACAGAGCAAAGCTTAATGTATGTTGGAGATTCATTCATACCAACCAATAACCTTTTACTATAGAAATATAAGGAGCTGAATCCCAGTTCATATGAATATATAGCAAAGATCAATTTGTGTATTAGGGTTTAGAGGGTGTACTTTTTACTAATGGGTGGACCATGTGTTGGACACAGTATGTCAATCTACATAAATCAAACAAAATACATGAAACTGACAAAATCAAAGATATCAACCGGCATCCCTCTCTCTGCAACACTTTCTGTCAAGTCAAGTGCACTTTTCAGCAAGCGTAGCTCCTCTCAAGCCCAAAGCATCCTCTGACAAGATCTAATGACTGAGGGACTAATAAAGGTTTATCTTATCTTATCTTAGATTCCTATAGATTTACTTCTACTTACAGTTGGCACAGCAGTGTCAAACGGGGTGATAAGGGATATGAACTGCTACATGTTGCATTACTGAGAGCAAAAGCAGTAGCCTTGGTTTAATGCTGAGGTAAAAAAAAAAAAAACTGGACTTTGACCGTCTGGCAGGGTTGTCATGGTGATGGCAACCACAGTAATACTGGAAACAGCTAAAGCCAAAGGAGCTGTGGTGATATGGTCAAGGCTGAACAGTTGCCAGTACGTACTGGGCTTGGATAGGCAT
Organism: Gadopsis marmoratus; assembly: GCA_036023855.1. Lineage (NCBI taxonomy): Eukaryota > Metazoa > Chordata > Actinopteri > Centrarchiformes > Percichthyidae > Gadopsis > Gadopsis marmoratus. The sequence continues at coordinate 1,690 of JAVQJF010010673.1, read as the reverse complement.
GCAAGTACAAAAAGATAAGGGAATAGTGCAAATAATCCTTTAAGACTCCCTTCCATTAGATGAATACAGGTTACCACATAAACGACCCGGCAGATAAGTCGGGGTCAGGGTAAACTAACATCAAGTGATTTTTTTTTCTTCCCACTGTCCCCCGCTTCACCTGACTGAGACTGAGTAACGCTCTACATTATTTAAAGTGAGTGACCTTGATTTGTTTAATACAGGGGATGAGTCAGGATTTGATGGAGCAGTTTCCACTGCAGCAGGTGCTGGCACAGTGATGTTACCTGTGGGTGCGGAGGAAGGGTAGAGCACCAAAGGGGATGTGGACAGCGAGGTCAGGACGGTGGCAGCCATCACCTCCTTATCAGCATGACCTGAGGGCTTCCTGCAAAACACGGAAATATAGATTGACCACACAGGAACAAGTCACTTAGTGACTGGCCTCCATTTCAAATCAAAGTTATACCCTTGACTAAGTAATGAAAAACTATTTTTGAAGGAAAGGCCTGGTCTTGTCCGCAGAGAAAATTTTAAATCTCTGTAGCCTCCAAAAATATCAACAGTGATGTTAGAAGACATTTGGGTGACGATCAAATCCAACAAATAAAGTAGCCAGAGCATAGAGAGATACATGATTATTATACATTAAATATTTGGTGTACTGTGTGTGTGTGTGTGTGTGTGTGTGTGTGTGTGTGTGTGTACATGCGGATGTCATGGAAAGTCTCTAGAGTGAAAGGGTTTTGTGGTGTGTTTCTGCACAGCTTGTGCAACCTCAACGAGAGAGAGGGCGAGAGATGCTTGTTCCTCCATTCCTGCTCAGTACACCCCATGCTGAGTAGTCCTCCCTCAGCTTAAACCTTATTAATACTGCCCACTTGAACTAGCAGTGTACACATACACACAGTATGCACGCACACACACACACACACACACGCACGCATTGAGCCCAAAGAGCGTGCTTTGGCATCTGGCATTCTAAAAAAAAAAAAAACTTAAGTCATTTATTTTACCCTGCAATGAAGCACAAACTTCTCCTCTTCACGCAGACTTATTCTTTTAATTGAATCGGTTATGCTCTCTTCACCTCTGTTGTCCTGTATTGTCTGCTGTCCTTGAAAGCAAAAAACTATCTAAGGCAAGGCCAAGAACTCACCCACACACTTGCACACACACATAAACAATCAATTCAAATTCTCGTTAAAAATCCCGCATTTGCACGAGAACTTGAATTTGAACTGTCAAAGCGAAAACAATCATATGAATATCTATCCACTATGTACTACTATGCATGTAACATCCAAATGCTGCAAAATGTTAATATATGAACATGCACATTAACACAGATGTACCAACACTGACACAGACAGACAGAGAGAGAGACAGAGAGAGAGAGAGAGAGAGAGAGAGAGAGAGAGACACATGGTCTGCAGCTTTAAGAGGGCCATGTCCCGCCCCCAGACTTCTCCACTACACAACCAGAGTAAACTGGTTTGAGGCGTTCTCTCAGCCAAGCCCTCAGCCCTGGCAGAGATCCACTCCAAGTCTCAGTGCACACACACTCAGCGCAAAAACTTCACTTTGAGCCCACAAACAAAGTTGTAATAAAGTGCGCTTCACATCAGCAAGCGTACGTGCACCTACGTGCTCGTGCACCTGAACACACACACACACACACACACACACA
>JAVQJF010010662.1:0-10424 GCA_036023855.1 Gadopsis marmoratus | reverse complement strand
TTTAATCTGGAATTTATTTGATGTACAACAGGTTACTTGTAGTGAATACCATGTCATGCTAAAAATAATGAAAATGTTGCCTTGAATACACCCCACACGTACTTAGGAAGATATTGCATGGACTTTGATTCATTTCCTGGGGACCTAACTTAACTTTAACCATTATCAATACATACTTAACCCCTACCAAACTTTAGGCTAAACCTAAACGTAACCTAACCAAAAGCCAAGTCTTAAATCTAAGCAGTATAAACTAAATTACTAATTAATTAACAAACTAATTTTTATGAAAGCCACCCTGCAAACAAACAGCTGGTCAAGACTTAAGTCCAAATGTAAAACCACACAACTTTAAAGACACATTTCTATTATGTTACTCCCTCTCTGTAACTCAGTTTTCAAATACCTGACAACTTTTAAAGAGCAGTTAAATATAATAAAGTAACTGCCTTTTTTATTTGTTTGCCTTGGTTGTCCTTAAGAGTTAACAGTCTAGGCCCAGTGAAAGTTGAGAAAGGTGCAGAGCCAGATAGGTGAAGTGTCTCGTTGTGTTTTTGTGTCTCATTTCTATGCAGGAATGGATAAAGCGAGAAAATGCGACAGAGATAGAAAGGCAGACGGAGAGAAAAGGTGAGATGGAGGTTGTCCATGGTTGTAGATGTAATGGTCATTATTGTAAAGTCAATGTTTCGATCTCCCACAACACTCAATTTCCCCATGCCCTTGAATGAGACACTGAATCCTGCTCTCTCGCTGTTGCCGTCACCTGTAACCATAAAGCCAGCTACACGACTTAAATGTAAGATGGACAGAGGTGGACAGAAATGACAAGTTGCCAATACTAAAAATACTTCAGTATTGATGGCTAGACCTCTACAACAGAAGATGGCACAGAGACATAGCCCACCACATTCAGCTCAGTGCTCAAGGTGAATGCAAATACTGCGGTCCTGTCCACTCATCAAGGCCGGCAACATGGCCAAGTAATATCAACAAACAAGGCCCTGCGATTGCATGATTTAAGAGGGAGGATCCTCTAATCAGAACAAAACCAAGCTTTTCATTTTCTGAGTTGTTGGCAACATCAAAGTAGCGACCTGGACTCTTTGATGAAAAGATGTTGATTAGGACCCAGAAAGATAGGTCTGCACTAATTCCATAGGCAGGAAGGAGACTAGTGCTGTCTTCTCCAATTTAACTCAGAGTTTTGGTTTTATTTCCAATTTTTAAAAAAAGTTTCAACTTTCCAGGAGTTGATCCCACAGGTTAACTCACTTGTAATGTTACAACATGAAATTCTTTGATGTCGACGCAACAATAAGTACAGGGGATGTATTATTTATCGGTTTAAGTCTGTGTGTTCGTGTGAAAGTCCCCCGTTTGTTTGTTTTATCATCACCCTTGAGGGGAGCCAGTCAGCTCAGCCTCTGGCTAGGCACCTTTTTCAAGGTAGACAGCCCATCAGGGTGAGTGACAAGTGTCTGGGAGGAAGTGCAGGATTGATGGTATACTTCCTGTCCTGAGAGAAGACTGTTTTACTCTTTCCACAGCCTACTAGAATGCTGATATTGGGAGATCCCAAATTACATTAAGTCATTTTTCAGTATTCAGTGCTAACATTTTTAATGGTTGGGGAGCAAAACCAATTGGGTGAACAGACTCCACCAATCAGAATTTGGGAATTTGGGACGTTGGCGCCCCCTAGTGGTAGTATCGGCAAAGGCACTGTGGTGGACAGCAATGCATTCTTTCATTCACTGTCCACCATGGATTCAAGCCAGGGACACAAATTAAAAAGAAGACATTAGATTTTAATGCTATAGTCGCTTACATATTCTACACATAGCTGATTTAAGGATATTAAAAGAAGACCATCATTATGGTCTATGAAAGTCTGATGCCAGACACAAAATCAGTTTGCAGCATTAAGGTCAGATGCTTGCATTCATCCACCTCCCAGTCCTCCACACTTTAACTTGTTGTCACGGTACATAAACCGCACACATTTTGCTTCAAAGTAGCACTGAGCAATGGCACTGGGTGCAAACCTTACACTTCAGAATTGTCCAATATGAGTTTAATTTCTTGGAAGGCTGGTTTTTGTTTTCAGGATAGTCTCCAAAATGCCCCAGACCCCTTTTTTAGAATGAGAATAAACAGACAAAGCATACAACCTTCCATGGGCACATGTTTTATTGAGAAATATGAATGAAATAATGAACATCGTCGATGGTAATCTTCGGTAGGTCTTGGCGGCATCTTGCGTAAAACACAGCCATCTTCGTATCTTGTATATCTGAACTGGAAGTGTACAATCGCACACTCAGGGAAGTGGAAATAGAAACTGGCCAATAGAAACGTGTTGCATCTTTCATTATAGGTCCCGCCCACGGAATTCAGCTAAACAGCAAGCAAAAGCTTTGGATTTGCAAACAAAACCTTTTGAAATAAACCATTTAATGATTGCAGTGTGGATAATTTTGCTCTCAAAAGTATTCTGTTTGACTGAATAACAAAGACCCAAATGTAGCTCCATACACTTACAAACAAAAATTGTAATTCATAGGGAATGAAAGGCACCCTCGCTGGCCTAATTGGTCTGGAATGACCATTAGCTTATGGTAATTTATGTTGGCAAACTTTCGGTAGACATTGTTGGATAACAGACATTACTGAGTCAGTTTGCTGGCTTTATGACTCCTCTCTCCTTGTGCTCCAGGTTTTGACGTTCTTCTTTTGACTGTTAAACTGACAATGAAAGAGACAAATACAGGAAGAGAGAAACGAAGAAAGGCAGAAAACAAGCAAAGAAAAGAGTGTCTGTTCCTTGCCAATTATCATACAATTCAGTGATTTTTAGGCTGTATGAAAAAAAGTGACATTAAACAGTTATGCACTGATTAGAAAAACGTACTATATATTTGGAGGTCATCCCGGCTGTCGAGAAGAATTGCCTGAGAGTTAAGTGCACGGGTGAGAGAGAAGGAGACGAGGACAACAACAACAAGATGAAAGACAAACCTGAGAGACGGTGAGTCAGAGCAACTGAAAGACGAGAGTCAGCCAGGAGAAAGAAAGGTGCACAGATTGCTGCTCATTCATCCAATCTCGCAAACAGCAGAGTTACTGACAGTGAAACAGACGAGGGAGCCGGAGAAGAAGAAAAGGCGAGGCAAAGCGAGGAGGATCTTGTTCGGCAGATAGATCACAGCAATACAAATCTATTTACAGATTAGTAATGGTTCTGACTGTGTGCGTGTCTGTCTCTCTCGCTCTCTCTCTCTCTCCCTCTGTGTGTGCACGTACTGCAGGAACCAGCAGTCACATAGTTACTCTTACACAGGTGCCCACAATTACACACATGCAGCAAAGATTCCTTTGCCTGGTTATCCTTATATCCGCTGAGCAGAGAGCAACAAATTGGTACTCTGCAGTTTGTGTTTGATTGGCTGTAACAGTTGTGGATTTGATTATTGTAGGTGTTTTTACACCATCTACAGGCCTGGGTACGAATATATGACATACATTTTTACTGTAAGCATTTTAAGGATTAAGTTGCCTACATCACTCGCCTCTGCAAAATGACATGCCTGAGAATGTTGTAGCAGCAAAACCAAAATAATTAAACATACTGTATGCCGCCTCTGCTCCTCATATCTGGCAACTTAAATTCATCTTTAGGCAATCTCCATGCATCAGCCAGCTTGGAGCACAAAAGCACCCAAACAAGCCATACAGGATCTGGAATGATTAGGTCTGAAGCATGCAGTTATATTTGGAGGTTTTTAACAGGGTACAGCACCTAAATTTGCAACAGAATGCATTTCTTCATTTGAGAAAGAGGAGGCAGAGTCAATGAAAACATTTAAATTCTGTCTCATAAAAATGGACATAAAAAACAGAGCAATCATAAAGAATCATAACAAAAACAGTGAAAACATGATTGTTCTGTCACGTAATGTATGAATCCACTTTATACATCAGTTTGTTCATAATGTCCCCTCCTCTTAAGGATGAGTAAATGTTTTCATTACCCCAAAATTTCACGGTGGGAACATAGATATTCTTCAGAAGCAGTTACCTTCGCTGTCCAAAATGTTAAATACATGTTTGGCATGGGAAAAGAGAGATTCTACTGAAGAGATCAAGCTTGTCACTGAAAATTTTATTTAAAAAGTCCAAATAGACAAATATCTAGTGGAGAGTGATCATATCATGTTCATGTATATACATTTACACATGTTTGTGCAGTGAATCAAAGTAGTAATCAGGTTCTCTGATCACCAGAGAGTAAATTTGCTATCAGGTTTGTTGTGCATGACAGCAATCACCATGGGTAGAATGAAATCATGAATACATTCAAATTTAATTACTTACCTTCTTGACAAAATGGGTAAATTATTTCACCACATCATGATAAACCTGAGGGACTCCTTCAGGTTACCTTCAGTAACTCAAGAGGGCTCCAGACACAAGAAAATAAAACACTAATACATGCTAGATATAGAGTTTAGACATAGAGATGCAGTGTATTAAAAGCCGAGTCAGCTCACCAGAGACGTGTTGTGTGTCATTTAGCCTTCATCCTGTGCCTTACTGCTGCCTCCAGGGTGTGCAGCTGAGCCGGCTGTGTCACCCGTCATTAATAGAACGTGTAGTATGTTGCATTATGTTGAAACACCGCAGCCTCAAGAACCTGCTCCTCTGCAATGTCTTGAACTCTCTGCCTCTTTGACGTCAAATCATCAGTTGTTTATGAGCTAATCCAAGTATTTATAGGAGTGCTCAATTTCCACTACTTCACCCTGAATTGTGACAGGTGTTATATCCTTCTTCTATTGGCATTTATTTTTCAGTGGCAGGATAATACCACAGTAGAACCATGAAGTGGAGACAAAAATAGCTCCAGGCTGCACTTTATAAATGAAAGGAAATGCAGGCTGCATCTATTTCACATGTATATTTCAGTCAAATACACTCGGATCAAAGGAGATTGGATCATATACAGCACAAATGCTTGTACATATGTGTTAGGTGCAAAGGGCTCATGAGGATGCTGTGCAGATTGTAAAGCCCCTTGATGAATTTGTGATGTGTAATAAGGGGCTAAATACAAAATTGGCTTGCTCCAGGCAGCATGAAACAGACTCTGCAGGGATTGCAGTAAACCTCTCTTGGTGTAAACAGAAGAGAACGTATACGATGCGCAATGCAAGAGATGTCACAATTATTATTAGCAGCAGTGGCGTGAATGATCCGTAGGGAGATGCTGTGAGCACAGGCATCGCTTGTTGAAAACAGACTTGAGGAGTATAGTAGCTCAGTAGTCAGCAACGTCATGGTTAAATACAGGCTTGATGTCTGTTCTTATTTACACAGGTGGAATTATAGATGATCGTTTTATTCCAGATGTGTGAGAACATATCACATTTTTGGCATTTGTGTTTTATTTTGGTAAACGCCTTTAAGGGATACTTTTATTTTGACAAAAAACTTTTATTTGGATTTTTAAAAAAAACCTCTCTCAAAATCAAATTTGCTTCGTTGTCATAACCATAACTTAATATGTGCTTCTGATCTCATACACATCTTCTCATCCTTCCTCAGTGGTAAATAAAGCTGCAAATTGCCTGAATTAGTTTCTACTTTGTTCCCGATAATGTTCACTGAAATAATGTTGTGTTCCTTATTCAGAGGATGGTTAGTCTAAATTGTTGTTCTGGTGAGGAAACACTGAAATATCTAGATTTATATCATCAGAAGCTGAAAGATGAAATCCATGTTGTTTTGCTATGTATTTTATTTCACAGTATACAATGCCAGAATGCCATGAAAACATTTCTTGAGTGAAACCTTCTGTTATAATTAATTGCATTTGTATTGCTTTTGCTTGATGTTTTGTTTTTCTTTGTCATGTATATAATAATAAACATCATATAAATGTTACATTTGTTTTTGTGTGGAATAATCCTCAACAACTTGACAATAGGTCTACGTCACTGTTAACATACTGTATATTATATTGAACAGAGACAATGATCATCAAGTCCACAAGAGCTATAAAGCTCTGCAAATAGACGACCTCAACCAATTAAATCTGCTCCCTGGATCAAGCTGCTGTGAGCTTTAAGCTGCCGCAGACCTCTGTTCAGCTTTCTGACATGTGGAGAACTTGGGAAGTAATATTTAATTGTTAGTATTGCTTTCAGTTATCTATCGACTGGGTGGGAGTTGGGTTGGGTTGGGTCACTGAGGCAGTCACTCTCCTCCCCTCGCTGCTCGCCAAGATAAGAGCTGAAAAACCACAAATGTGTCAGAAAACGCCCCAATTCACCCTCAGCTTCAAGGACTTGTATGACAGCAATTTCAGCGCTCTCTTATTTCAATCAGTTAAAAAACAGTCATTCAGTAAAATCGACCCTTACAATATAAAGGAACGCCGGTGCATGAAAATGTCTTTCAGCAATAAGAAGGTGACAGACGACGAGTGTGGCGGTCTGAAAAAGACCAAAAAGAAGCAAAAGAAGGACGATGCCTGGAGACCGCAAGGACCCAGGGACCCATTTGCCATGGTTTGTGTCTGTGTGGGTGCACACATGCAGTGCTGCATATTTTTGTGACACTGTGAACACTCAAACTTGTCTGTGGGTGTATTGTGTCCATATCACATGTGAAACAAGTATATGTTTCTGTTGAGATAATCTGTTTTGACTACAGGGACTACGCTCACGCATGCTGCTGTGTGACTGTAATTTTTCCTGAAGCTTGACTTAGTAACTTGTCCTTGTCTGTCTTGTCCCGTCTTAGCTGGACGCTCTTCCAGAGAAGAAGCAGCAGGAGATCCAGAAAGCCCTCCACCTCTTCTCCTTGAGCCCAGGTCTGCCCAAGACCCTGCAGCAGGCCAAAAAGCACAAATACTGTTTCTGGGACACACAGCCCGTCCCCAAACTGGGTACGAAGTTTTTCCTCATCCAGCAATTATTTTCTGGAAAACAAAAGCATTGGCTCAAACTTATGCTTAAATAATATGCTTATTTGCTTTCTGCAGGAGAATTAGATGACAAGATTGACACCCTTCTCATGTGTGTCCTTTAAATATAAGCCAGCAGCCGCTTAGCTTAGCACAACAAAAGCCTGGCTCAACAAAATCCAACTACCATCACCTCTAAAAGTCACTAATTAACACTTTACGTCTTGGATGTTTAATCAGTATGAAATCCGCAGTGTAAAATTATCAATTTTGTGTTTATAAGGGTAATCATTTTAAAAGCCAATACCCAAGTTATGTATACTTCATTATGGTACAGAAATAATTTTTCTTCCTACTTGTGTCCCCAGCTGACAGTATTGTGACACATGGTCCAATAGTAGAGGGGGAATCCAGTGTCCGTAAGGAACCCTACTCTCTACCTCAGGGGTTCTCCTGGGACACTCTGGACCTGAGCAGCCCTGCGGTGGTAAGCTACTTAAATAAATTTACTGCATGTACATCATTAGAAACTGCATCACACACATTTGTCAAATTCTAGTAAGGAACGGTACTGTGATTTGGAGTAGAGGTTGCACTGGGTAATATTTTCTTAGTGTAAAGTCCATCAAAAACTCATATCCAGGCAAATTCAATGCTTTTCCATCTATCATTTCAGTTGAGAGAGCTATGCACTCTACTGAATGATAACTACGTGGAAGAGGATGACAACACTATCAGATTTGACTTCTCACTGGAGTATCTGCAATGGTAAGCATTCATTAATTTGTGCCACATTCGATTCTAGATTTTGAGTGTCTATGAGCAAAATCTTTTAACCATGTAGTGGAGATTGACTGAGTGCACATGCTCTGCTTAAAGCAGCAGTACAACATTTTATTTATATATATATATATATATATATATATATATATATATTGATTTTTTTCACTTTCTGGGAGACAGTTAGATGAAAGATTTGATCTAAATATAAGGCTACAGGCAACAGATGGTTAGCTTGGACTGGAAACAGTGGTAAGCAGCTAGCTTGGAGCTGATATTGTGAATTTATCTGTATAAAAACCACTGAGTAAAATCAAACATGAGCTGTTATATGGGTTATTTACCAGACCATTTCTTGGCACTGAGGCCAAGGATCCAGCACATATCCTCCTTAAAATGGGAAATTGTTGTATTTGCACTTCATACAATGTGTTAATTAGTGAGATTTACAGCTGCTTGTAGGCGTTGGACTTAGGCAGGCTAGCTCTTTCCCCCTGTTTCCAGTCTCGTGCTAAGCTGAGCTAACCGGCTGCTAGCTGTAGCCATGGGATCGATCTTCTCAAGTGACTCTCTGCAAGAAAGCGAATAAGTGTATTTCCCAAAATGTCAAACTATTGCTTTAATCTTCGTACAATTTTACACATTCTCACATTCACACTGCTCAGTACAACTACATTTTTCTTTTCGCCTCTGAGTTACACAAAAGGATTTAAGGCACTGAGAGTCTTAAAAGGACACCATCATTTTCCCCACTCCAACACATTATCAGTTTCCAGCCGGCTACTCTAATCTCTTTACTACTGACATTTTCCTTTGTGATCTGCATAAATGGTATCTCCACCTTCAGGGAACACTTACATCAAAACATAATAACATTTACCTTTAAATGAATAATTAACATTTGCAGGAACTTCCAGGAACTGGCACAGGTTAAAGAAAGCTGCTGTATTAATTCAGCCTATTCATCTCGTGCTCAGATCTTTTACTGAACCTTTTATCAGTGTTTTTTGAACTACCCCTAAGAATCGTATTACAGTCAATGTCATCCTTTTCCTCTTAAGGACTTTACAACCCCCTAACTGGCTGGCCCAGTGGCACTGTGGCGTGCGAGTCGACGCCAACAGCAAGTTAGTCGGCTTCATTGCTGCTGTTCCTGCTGATGTCCGCATGTATGAGACGTGAGTAGCTCGCACATGCAAATGTGTGTTTCTATGTGAAACCTGATGAGTAATGTTAGTATTCAGAGCACTGGCTAACAAAACTGTAGCTCTTTTTCCTGTAACTCCTCCAAACGTGTCCTGCAGGGAGAAGCAAATGGTACAGGTGAAGCTGCTGTGTGTTCACAAGAAGCTGCGCCTCAAGCGGATGACCCCAGTTCTGATCCGAGAGCTCACCAGACGGGTCAACCAGCAGGGCCTCTCCCAGGCTGTCTACACAGCTGGCATAGTGCTGCCCACACCACTAAGCTCCTGCAGGTAGTAGCTGCTACACAGTGTTGATTCACACTTGACTTAGGCTGAAGGTACAATTTTTACTTTTAAGCCCCCGAAAAGATATTTTCTTAACAGTCGAGGGGATGCTTGCTTATGCTGCCAGGCAACTGTCAATCAAATCTGATCAAACCCAAGTCCTGATGAGGCAGAATTGCTGAATTTTTGAGTGTTAAACTCCTCATAAATAATATAGATAGATGTTTTTAACCCATCTAATTTTACTTTGGTAATGGTTAACGTAGTCGTGAATATTTAATGTTATAGAGAAATACATAAACCACCTGTTCATGGTATTTAACACAATTATAAATACATAAAACATGACATTTCTTTATCTGGATGTAGGTGTTTCTCTCTGTCCCTCTAATTAGCAAACGTGCAGTCTTTGGTTTTAGTGTGCATGTGTTTATTTCTTCCAAACAAGTATGTTATGATGGGAGCTTCAAATTAGCTTCAGTTATGTACCCTATACATCACATCTTTGGTATTTCTCTCATGAAGCAACGTTTAAATTTACTGCCCCTACCAAAGAAACAAACTCGTTCTTTTAGATACTGGCATCGCCCTCTGAATTCCCGAAAGCTGACAGAGGTGAGCTACCCAGGCCTGAGACAGAACATGAGGAACCTGCAGAGAGCTGTCAAATTCAACCGTCTGCCTGCGGTTAGTTTGTGCTGCCACCTACAGGCAAAACCCCATCAGTGCCATTACTGTCTGGCATCACAGAATTTTCAACTGACTGGCCAAAATGTTGGAATGGAAAAATATCTAATCTTATACTGATTTTATTCATCGGGAACTTGTGGCCATCCTCATAGCACATAGTGAAAATGCCTTTCCTCCTCTGTCTCCAAGGTAACAAAGACACCAGGTCTGCGTCCAATGACTAAAGAAGATGTCGTTGGGATACACTCTCTGCTGCAGGCAAACCTCTGCAGGTTTCACCTCAGCCCCAGCTTGTCTCTGCAGCAAGTGGAGCACTGGCTGTTGCCGAGGGAGAATGTGATTGACACCTATGCTGTGGAGGTCTGACCTTACAATTTGTTCACTTCAGTGTCTCTGTTTTTAATTTCTTTGGAGAGGGAAGAGCTTTCCTTGCCACTTTATGAAAAATTTAAACTCATATAATGCTGCATTAGTTAAGAAGTGAGTCCCCTGACTCCCCTCCTCACTCGCAGGGT
>JAVQJF010010657.1:0-69201 GCA_036023855.1 Gadopsis marmoratus | reverse complement strand
ACGACCTGATGCTTTACTGGAAGAATGGGAACGACTCTCTGAGGACGGACGAGATCGTCTTGTCTCAGTTCTTCATTGAGCATTTCCACGCCTCCAGTGGCCTGGCCTTCTACAGCAGCACCGGTCTGTGTGTGTGCACGTGTGTTTGTGTGTGTGTGTGTGTGTGTATGTGTGTAAGCGGTATCATATTTGTTTTCACTCAGTGGCCAAAGGTGTGTGGACACCGCAGTCTGGGGCTCTTTTTCATGGTTTGGGCTCCTCGGTGCCAGTGAAGGGAAACCTTGCAGCAGCATACTTGACGTTTTAGACCGGTGGTTACCAACCTGGGGGTCAGGATCCATCCAAGGGGTCACAAGATGAATATGAGGGGTCACCAGATGATCAGCAGGATGTGCAAGCAGAAAAATAAACCTTTCTACTACACAAAACTATATTTCTTAATACACGTTCCTTTAATCTTTGCTTCTTACTTATAAATTACTGGACAGTGTTTACCCCCTTCTGGGCTTTAAAATGTATTTAAATAAAATTAGGAAAAAGAAAAGAAATCAGGCCCTGTTTGATCTGGTTACAACCTTAGATAAGCGGTTGGAAGTGCATCTTACATATTCAGTCAAAAAAGGTTGGGAACAAAAACATTGTGTCAGTCAAACAGTTTGTTGTTGCCCCGGTGCATGAAGCCTGGTCCATAAAGAAATGGGAGCAAATCCCTGCAGCCAGGTTCCAGCACCTGGTGGGCAGACCTGAAACCAGCAGCTCGTGTTTTTTAAACATCTGTGTCTCCCCCTGTCTCTTCCTGTCAGGTTGGTACAATCGTCTGTTCATCAACTTCATCCTGCGGAGGCACATCTTCTTCTTCATGCTGCAGACGTACTTCCCCACCATGCTGATGGTCGTTCTGTCCTGGGTCTCCTTCTGGATCGACAGGAGGGCCGTCCCTGCACGTGTCTCACTGGGTACCAGCATACATTAATATTAACATGAACCGAAAACCAAGTCTGAACCCTAAAATGTCATGATTTCCTTGACTGTGTGAACATATATTTATTTTTGGGACGGACGCATTTACTTATACAGTAAATATTACATTTGCATAGGAATAAGATGTGTGTTGTGTTCCTTTGTATCACTTTGGCAGATGTTTAGATAAAGAATTTGAAAAGGAGAAGAAATAAATGCAAGTTATTCTGATTCTGCAGTTACACAAAAAAGAAATGATTATTAATTATTATTAATTATCTTGAATTCCTTCTGCTTTTTATCCACGGCATCCTTCTCTTATTACCAATCAAAATGAACAAAACACCATAAACCTTTTAGAAACTTTGAACAGACACTTTGGTGAAATCGGCTCAACCTTTAAGTTGACCAGCCGTCCGGTTTTCACAAAACCTCGTGTGTTATTTGAAGGTGGTTTTCTAGAAGTGGATTCCACCAGATGAGATTTTGTTATGTCTGAACACATCACACGCTGAGGTGTGACACCACGTCTTCACTCTCCTCCTGCAGGCATAACCACAGTGCTCACAATGTCCACCATCATCACAGGAGTGTCCTCCTCCATGCCTCAGGTAACAGCTGAGGGCCTCGCTGCACAAGAAAGATTTCTATTGATTTTGAGATTATAATAAAAGCTCTGAATCCGCACAGCAACAATTAGCTACGATCAAAATCACTCAAAGAAAAAAAAAGAACCGCTAAAACTTAAAAAACACCTTTTCTATACAGAGAAACTCTTTTTCACCTAATGTTGTTATAGCGCACCCAAAAATCTTCGTTATAATATAAATGTGTCACAGCGTCGCCCCAAATGCCAAACATTTGTACTTGGCACTGTAATGGACTCATCGTGGAGCTGTATCTGTAAATACTTACATTATGACAAAAATAGTGTAAATTTAATAATTAAATTGTTTTAAAAGTGTATAATGTTTAATGCATATGTGTGTGTGCGCAGAGTCTGTCTGTTCTGGTGACTTTAATGAAATGGATTCTGAATGATCCTGCAGATCCTTCTGTTGAATGCATCATCAGTTGTGTAGGATTTTTTTCCACGTGTGACTTGTGCGTTTCCCGTGCAGGTGTCATACGTGAAAGCTGTGGACATCTACCTGTGGACCAGCTTCCTGTTCGTCTTCCTGTCCGTGATCGAGTACGCGGCCGTCAACTACTGCACCACTCTGGAGGAGATGAGGAAGATGAAGAGGGGGAAGGTCAGCACAGGCGACACAAGGAGGATTATTACCACACACATCGACACACAGACAACAAGGGAATAGCAGGGACTCAGCAAGCCCACATTTTACTTAGTGTCTCACTCTAGTGGCCAAACAGATGCATTACAGCTGTAAACACAACGCTAAAATTTTGTAAATTCAATACAGTGAATTTACACAGAGCAGTGTTAGCATTCATTTGGAGTTTACGTCTGACCATTTAACAAATGTTAAGTTCAATATCTGCCCTGTTGTTGGTCTCTCTAACTGTGAGCAGGTCGGTTTTTAGAGCTTTTTTTTTTGTTGAAAACAGCTGTTTGCTGCTGCTGGAAATGAGGTTAACGAGGAAATTAAATCTCTAAAATTAAAACAATGAGCTGAAAGATGCTAAAATGCTCTGTGGAGCTGAGTCGGATGACACTTTTCTGTGACTGAAACACTATGAACGACCCCTTTCACATTACACAAAGCCCTTTGCTCTATTATTAATAGAAAAATACTGATAACAGCAGCTTTAAACACAAAATAGTCCCACCAGCATCACATCTGTTCAGACGGTGTGTAAAGACGCGTGGGTTTTGGAGGTGTGTTTGAGTGTCCAAAGCTGTAATCTGTACCAGCATGTTCTGTGCTACTCTCTTTACCTTTTCAGATCCCATCCACCTTCAATGCCAGCCAGGCGATGGCCTTCGACGGCTGTTTCCATGACAATGACATTGAGCTGACTCCGTTCCCCCGCCTGCCACCCACCCTGACCTCTGACCCGCTCACCACGCCAACCCAGACCCCTGACATCCAGCCAACGGAGGGGACTCGCCTCCGCCGGCAGTGGTCTGTGCGTGAAAACGTGGACCTGCTGGTCAACAACAGCTACATGATCGACTCGTACTCCCGCCTCGCCTTCCCTCTCTCCTACCTGCTCTTTAACACCATCTACTGGAGCCTGTACTCGTGATCCAGCATTGCAGACCCTCTACAAACTCTAGTGCACTTTAACAAGAAAAGTGTTGCACTCCACAGGGGCCCCACAGGCACTTCGCTGAATTAACTGTTGATCACAGGAGCCCCTTCAGCTCCGGCTTCACCACTAATCATGTTCTTTACAAGATGCACAAAAGCACTCGAGTTCCTCAGCGTAGAAACTCTTTTCAGTCGTAGACATTTTCACCCTGACATTTGTCTCATGGGAGTGGGATAAATCCTGAGGAAGTAATGCATCCTGATGTTTTCCTGAAAGCCCTTATTTCTAAAGCTGCAGGGAAATACTAAATTACAAATTTATGTGAAAATGTTCTTTTTTGAAAAACACCCTTCCTGATGAATGAAATGAGTGAAGCCAACTGACTATTGTACGTGTAATTTAATTTCTGATCTCATAAAATTTTTATCTTGTTCACGAGGATGTAGAAGTTAATTTGTACTGCGGGGCCGTATTGTTTCCTTGTGTGTGAGAGTTTGGGTTTTTTTACCAACCTACAGGGGTGTTACAATTAAAAACTAACACATAATGGCTCTTTAATAAGCTTTTTAGACTTTTATTTATATATATATATATATATATATATATATATATATCAATTTTGAGTCACAAAATAAAAAAATGAATAAAGTTTTCAGTATCCACCTCCAGAATATTAGAGTGGAAAAGGCTTTGAAACAGCGGTGAGACCATTATGTTGTGATATATAATTAACTGACTAAATAAATTCTAAAAAATAAAATCCAAATAAATAAAAGAATTAGGGTCGTTGTTTTCGGGTTTATGGTCCAGATCATCTGGTGCTCTGGGGTGCGTTTGGGGACCTCAGTATTTCTCCAATCCTGCAGATTTTACGGGGAGTGTCCTCTGGGGAGGTTTTACAGGAGGTGTAACTGAATAGTTAATTGAATAAACAAATCATGGTAAGAAAATATTATAATTGGTAAAATTAAATTTAAAAAGTCCAGCGGGAGGCGGCAGATGCGTTTGGGGCCTCCTGGCTACAGCACTGCAGGTGTGCTGTAAAATGAATAAATAGTATCATTTCCATACTTTCGTGTGTGTGCGCTCGAGGAAATGGAACGTTAGCGGACGGTTTCGTGGAAGCAGACGGAAGAGAAAGTCACTCGCCAAAACAAAAACACAAAACAAATACAAACAACCGAAGAACGGCTCAGAACTCGAGCCTGACCTGAACGCAGCAGCAGCAGCAGGACAGGTGACAGGTGACAGGTGAGTTTCCCCGAATCACAATCAAACTGACAACACAACTCGGACACAGCCGCGATTTTTACAGTCTAACGTCGAGATATATTCGCGTAACATTAGCCTCCCTTAACGTTGTTGTTACGGGTCGATTTACGGACGTTACCGAGCTAACGGTCGGCTAATGACCGACTGACGAGCTAACGGTCGGCTAATGACCGACTGACGAGCTAACGGTAGGTGGCTAATGACCGACTCAGCTAGCGTTAGCCGCTGCCTTTCGCCCCAAATGTCGCTCGTATTCCCGGAAGATAAAAGCGTTAACGGCTCGGTTAACTTCGCTTGTGGCTTTTTGAGGGGTTTCTCGTCCAACTAACACTCAACGGGCAGCGTTTATTCCGGCCGTCAACCGACAAGACGAGCCTTAACGCAACCGAATTAGCTGTTTCAAACACCGCGAAAAGTACGTTACATCAAACCCATGTTGTTGTTTTTTAGCTGAGTGGATATTTAACTAGTTTAAGGCCAAGGTTTGCTTCTTTTTCTCCCCACACACACACACTTTACAATGAACATTTATGGCTTCTGTCATTTGTTTTAGCCGGCTAGCATGAACTCGGTGTGTTAGTGATGTGAAGTGATGCAAAACGATGTCGCACGAAGGCAAAGTAACGTTCAGCGTTAGCTAATGACAAGTGTGTAGAAGTACGTGGATGTACTGTGTCCTTTGAGCTGCTGATTAAGCCTCCTTGCTGTCAAAAGACACAAACCTTGAACATCACCGCTGGAAAGTAACTTTTACTCAAATGGTACTCGAGTACAACTTGGAGCTACTTGTACTTTGAGTATTTTAGTTTCGTGCCACTTTCTGCATTTACTCCACTACATTTATTTGACAGCTGTAGTTGCTCGTTAAAAAGAAACGCTAATGCAGTGTATTAAAGATGGACCCAGTCTTTGGCCTAGTTTGGCCCCATTGTCATGTCTCGGACGCTGATGGCACTTTCCCCCTCCTAAACCTTTATTTCGAAGCTCACAGAGATCAAATGAACCGATATTTCACTTAAAATCAAAGACGAAAGGAAAGCCCAAAATATGAATGGAGACTCGTGTAGCAGAACGTCTCACAACTGCTTGATTTAAAAACAAGTTTTAATGTGTAATGAAAGCAGTCAGCCCTGTTAGATGAGCATCAGCTTATCACAAACGTATGTAAGATTATGACTCTGCTGTTGACTTTGCAGGACTTAAAGCTGCATGATTTACCACGACCGCTTCAGTCCATGTTGAGTTATATAGTTTCCTTCATGCCAGCTGGTGTTGTGACCCATTTGCTTCTTCCCACTGCTCCCCCCCCCCCGCCAGTCTCCGTGGTGACCATCGACAGCTCTCGTCCCGGTGTGTTGCCCACCAGCTCGTGTCACATGACGTCAGACCAGAATCCACTGCGTCCAGCTGATCTACAGGTCCAGTTATCGCTCGGAGCGCTGGGTCCTGGATACTATTACTTCTACCAGGTATTGTAATATCAATCCTCGCTACACAGACACTCCTACGGCACCTATCTAACTGAACACAACTACCTTCTTCTCACAGCTGCTAGATACACAGAATTGTTTGGAATCAGCCTGATTGTCAGATTTCTGTCTGGGGGACAAAACTTGTCTGGAAAAAGTCAAATTTACTTATATAACCCAAAATCACAAGTTTTCCTCTCAATCTGTACATCACACCCTCTATCCTTAAACCCTGGATTAGGAAAATGGGGGGAGCGAATGGTGGGACTGGAGGAAGGAGGAGTTTCTGGGAGGGAGGAGGAGTGGACACTGTTCTGTGATTGGTGGCCACTGGGCCATGTGCTGAACGCTCTCAAACTGTAGCCTAACTAGGGCTCACACACACACACACACAAAGTGGTATGCAGCCCTCTGTTGAGTGGCAGGGACATGTGAGCTCCTTCACATTTGCTATTCTGGGTGGGGGAGGGAAGGTGGGGGGGGGGGGAGAGTAGAGGGTCTTTTTCTCTTTCTGCATGTGGCTGAGCCATCGCGAGGAGCTGCTCATGATTTTGTCTCCTGTTGTTTGGCTGTAGCCGTTTGTGTTTACTTCCCACTCTAGGCCAGAGAAGATGGGGTGCTGCTTTAGTAAGGAGCTCAACCCCGGGCTGCAGAATGAGAGAAGCAGTCTGTTACAGCCCCCACTCCACGGTGGGCTGAACGAGGTGACCGAGCAGGTCAGACGGCACGCTGTGGCTGTAGCTCAGCATGTGTGCTTAGACGAAGAGGAGGCGTGTGTGGCAGACGGACCAGCCCAGTGGAAGCTTCCGGAAGATGAGGAAAGACGTGCAGAGCTGGACAACAAAGTTTGGACAGAGGTGTCTGTGTTCAGCAGGGACAGCACCAATTTGGGTAAAAGGGGCCGTAAACCCGCGGGTACTCCTGAGGAGAAGGGGGCTATTATTATCACAACCGGCACGAACATACATACAGACACGGAGGCAGGCGTGACATGCACCGCCAGGCCCAGCTGTGGACCGGCTCCGTATATGGAAGTGCCCACACAGAGTCCAATCAGACAGAAGATTTTGGAGAATGCCACACTCAGAGCTTCATGGTTCAGTCAGCTCCCAGACGGGCAGAAGAAGTGCAAACCGTCAAGCTGTCGGTCAGCTCCCACCAGGTTACCCTACGCTGGCTACCGGGGCAACATCGCAGTGAGTGAGGTGTCAGGTGACCAGCCGCCGCCGCAGGTCAGTGCGTGTCCGGGGACACAGCGGGATTTCCCCAAAGCTAAGCACAAGGATGAGGAAGGCGAGGAAGTCTGTGTTGTCGCAACAACGCTGTGTCAAGGATTCGAAACCATGACCCAGAGCTTCTACAGCATATGTTCCATTGACGCCGATGACCTTGAGCACGTTCACAGCCAATCCCCAACAGCTGGAGCAACACACTCGCTTCATGCAGCTGAAGTACAAACAGCTGCTCTACCCTGCATAGTGGAGTCTCCGGTCTCCAGCCAATCGCACACAGAGGCATCCGCAGGCTGTGACCAGTTGTATGTCACAGAATCTAAAATGACCAGCCAATCACAGGATGAGGTGCTGGCTTCAGCACAATCGCATGTTGCAGAACATTCTTCCACTGTCATGTCACAGACACACTCAGAAATTTCAGCAAAGCAGCCCACCTTACCTCATCCTGCTGTATCTCCACAGCTGGTGGACCCTCTGTGTGACCCTCTGTGTGAGTCACTGCCCTGCTATCACATAAACAGCGAGGAACCTCCGGCGTCCACACAGGGCAGCCCTCAGCCTGAGCGCTTGAATTGCCAGACAGCTGCAAAGGACACAGATGAGTCCAAGGATGACATGTTGTTGTCACACAAAGATGGAAGTGCATGTGTGGGGGAGGAGACAGTGAAGGGATCAGAGGAGATAATGGTTACAGAGGAGTGTGTGTGCGTGGAGAGTGTGTACTTGGGGTACCACGGAGCAGCAGAGGGGGGCTTCAGTGCCACAGAGGTAACAGTGGTCGGATTCCACGAGGAAGAATTGGATCAGAGTGCGGACGTTCATCTGCATGAGTCTGACTTGTTAACAGAGTTGCACATCCAGAGGTCACGACCAGCAACTGAAACTCTTGAACTGGATATTTCCCGTCACAGCCCCAGTTTTTCAAAGCCTGACCTCAGCCTCACACCGCTGCACAAGGAGGAGGGTGCTTTGCCTCCATGTGGTCAGACTGGGATGGATAAATCCTCCCTGCAGAGCGAGGCCGTCCCTGCCAGTATCTGCAGACGCCACAGCGAGGAGGGTGATATTGGTCACAGAAGCACAGCAGATACGCCTCCTACCAAAGTGTCCACCATCTCAGCTGTGTCATCGCGGCACATTGAACTGACTGCAGTCTCCTGCCACACAAGTCTGACGCCTCTCTCTGAGTTAAAAACCACATCTCAGCAACAAGACGCCATTACATATGACAAATTAGATGTTAATTCAAACAATCCAACATTTGCATTGAGCAGCATTAAGCTTCCTAGCCAAGATGTTGACCCTGTATTCACTGAATTTGAACATAGTGATTCCAGGTTTGATGACTGCGACAAACGGCTTGGTGCTGTGGTCTCTGTTAAACTTGGCTCAGACGAGCCTTTCCAGGATGTCCTGCTCAGCGGAGACGACACACAGGCAGACAAAAAACCAAAACCAGAAATTTGTCAGAAGAGCGAGCATGTTGAGAGAGGTGATGTCACAGTCGTTTTACCTGAAACGGCCAAAATCGCGTCTCGCCAAGAGACGAGTGATGGAAAATGCGACCTGTTGTCGGAGCACTTAGACGACTGTACGGCTGTAAATACAAGCATCGCTCTTCATGGCCCTGAGGACCCTGAGGCCACAATTGAAGATTCAGGTCTCAGCCTGCTCACACAGCCTCCTGCTAAAAGTGAGCTCTCTGTTGCTACTTCCTCCCCTCCTCCTCCCCCTTCCTCATCTCTGTGCACATCTTCCGAGGAAGGCGAGCACAGCGTTTGTCCAGAGACTGAAGCTGATATTGCTGAGAGTGGATGCAGGCAAATCCAACTGAAAGTAAATCCAACAGAGAAAGTATTTATGCATATGTGTGAGGAAAGAGAGGAGACAACAGCTGCACAGGGGTCTCCGATTGATCCGCCCTTCTTCATGCCAATCAGCCATGAATCTGCAGATACGGTAGAACAGCACCCCCACACTCCTCAAACAGCCTCTGAACCTCCAGCATTATTAACCTCCAGTGTCTCCTCTGTCTGTACGAACCCTAAAATCTGCCTGCAGCATAACGCTGCTGACTGTTTACCTCAAGCTGGAGATTCATCAGATGGAGTTCCCTCAGAAGATAGTGATGAGTTAAAGATGCACATGTTGCAGGAGGGGCACCCTGCACCTGACCATGATATTACCCCCGAGACACCGTCCCAAAGCGTCGTGGTCCATGCTGATACCAGCGTCTGTGACTTGTACATGATTCCTAAAGACTTCAGCTGTAAAGCCTCGGTTTTGGACTGCCAAGAGGACCACACCATGATCACCGTGGACCCGGGTCAGATTGACGTTTATGCCTCCACTCCGTCATACGAGATTCACGTCCTGGGTAACGAGCCGTCTGTGACTGCTGAGGAGGGAGAGAGAGACGGAGGGATGAGGGAGATGGTGTCTGAGCTGCTGGGAGAGGACGCAGACTCCTCCGTCTGCCGCCTGTATCCCCATCCCTGGATCAGGCTGGGTCTGGAGGGGAGCTGCGGGGGATGGGCCCAGGGTGCGTCTGTGGCCGAGCCCAGCCAGGGGGAGGGCAAGACGGGCGCCAATGCGGAGCAGATCCCAGCCTGTGTCTCAGAGCTCCAGGCCTCTATGGCTCTGTTGGGAGCTTATCCCTTCAGCACTGTGATGCCGCAGGGTCCCTGTGTGTGGGACTGGCACACAGATTGCTCTCAGTCTGTAAGTGTTCACTCAACATGTGAGACAGCTGGGTTCAGTAAAAGCATTCAATTTGTCTTGTGTCTTATCCCCAATCGTCTAAAAATATTTAAGGATTTCTATGTGATTCTGTTGAAGAAGGAGGTCAAATCTAAAGATCCACTACTGGAAGCAGGTAGTCTTAAATACTCGTTGTTATAAAGACATATTACATAACGGCTGGTCATCGTTAACACAGACGTCCTTGATGCATACTGTAGTCACCATTTAATAAGAAATGGAAAACAGTAATACTGTGGGTACATACACTTCTTGAGATTAAACAGCATTTAGTTTGGTGGATTTCATTGAATACTCTCAATTACACATTTGAGCATAACATTTAATATTAAATCAGATTTATTGAGCGCTACTAGATAACATGTTCCGTCTGTTCTTGATGCGAGACACCGGTTACACACAAGCTATTGTCTGCTATCTCATCTGTTGTTCACATTTATATTAAGTCATTCTTAAAAAATAACTCATGTTTTTAAAGAATTCTTGTCAATACATGTGACTTAACTTTTCATATTAGATTAATATTGTGCTCACGTGTCTTTTTGCTTCAGGGACCTGCCCCAAGCCTTAACCCGAACGCTGAGGTATGGACCAATCTCAATTTTAATTTGGGCGTCCCTGGCTCCGCCTACCTGCAGGCTCCGCAACCATGGCTGCAATTCCCCAACGAGCTGACCAATCATGAAGGTAGGCTGGAGCTGCGGTTGACTGGACCCCAGAACTAAAATAAACGCTCTATTGTCTGAATGCAAATCCTGGTTATGGTGTGGCGGTAAAATGCTGTTTTTTCTTTTTAGGATACATGCCAGAGTTGCAGCTGGACAAAATGGGCCTGGCAGAGGCAGATCCCAGCACACTGGAGTACCAGACGCTGACTGCCGAAGCTCCTGTCGTTAATGGAGAGCCCGGTGAACCACCTGTCACAGGTATCGGTCCAGTTTAGTTGTTTAGATTAAACAATGACCTTGTCAGCTCAGATGTGGTAATGGCTTCCATTGATTTCAGATGAGATCAGAGAAGAGCTGAGGACAGTTTTGGAGTCCTGCCTGACCAGGTAACAACTCAGCCCGTTTCTCTTTTGTTTAACTCATGTGATCAGATATTTGATGATTGCAGACTGTTGTTACGAAAGAAGCAACACGTTATCTAAGTATAAAAAAAATTTTTTTTAAATGTAATGTCGATGCCATGTTTGATATTCCAGCTGTCATTGGGCACCACCCATGATTTCAATGAGCCATTTGCTTTGTCTTGTCAGAAAATTAATACAATTGTTTTGATGGCGTTTTGTCCAAAGCGTGTGACATCTCCAAACATTCCCCGATAGATGTTGTTCTTACCGGCTCTTCTGTCGCTCCACAGGGAGCACCTTGGCAACGACCTGTACCTCAATTCTCAGATGGACAGTGACCAGTACGTTTCCATCGCGACCCTGGCCAGCCTCGACAAGATCAAGACTCTCAGCACGGACCTGGACCTCATCGCCGACATTTTGAAATGTCAGTGTTTGTTTCTGTGCATGTGTGTCTGATTGACATAGACATTTTTATTTTGGGTGAAAAGTTTACCGCCAGCCAAATGTTGGTAATGTCATGCTGTGAGTAGTTTGTCTACACAACCACTCAGTAATATGGACCCAGATTAATTCTTTAATAATAATTTTCTTTTAATGTACACCGACAGGTCTGTTTGGACAAATAATGGCTTGGTCGTAAGGTTTCCATTCCTGCCAACTTGAGGAATATGTTTTCCAGTATTGCTCAGAACCTTTTCATGGAACGATCCAAACGTCAAACAACACAAGAATAATGTTCTTGCTGGTCTGTAAAGTTGAGAGTGATGTGGTTTATTGTTGCTCTTCTCTCATTGGCTGACAGCCCTGCCGCTGGTCCAGGTGGCTCCGTGTGGACAGAAGGTCCGGCCCAGTCAGAGTCGATGTGTCGTCATCCTGCGCGAGATCCCCATCAGCACACCTCGGGAGGCAAGAGCCCAACACCAACATGTCCTGTCTTCTCTTGAGACCAGAAGCCTTAATTCATAGACCTAAATGAGTGTCATCAAACTAGTAAATTGCAGGCTTTTTAAATGTAAATTCTGGAAGTGACATTTTCAGTGTGTTTGATTTTACTGTTGCTGTTCAGGAGGTGGAGGATCTGTTTGATCAGGAGGACCTGCCCAAGTTCCTGAGCTGTGAGTTTGTGAGCAACGATAACTGGTTCATCACATTCAAATCGGAAGCCGACGCTCAACAGGTGAAGGACAGCCAAACGTGCTGTGATTGTATTATTTGTAATCAGTGAAGTAAATCTTTTGATGCTAGTCGTCAAAATCTTCATCAGAAAACACTCCAGTGTAACAGGAAGATAACCACAGGTTACTGTCTCTGTGCACGTCATTAGGTCTACAAGTACCTCAGAGAAGAGGTTCGGGTGTTTAAGGGAAAGCCGATCATGGTGAGGATAAAGGCCAAAACTATGGCAGTCCCTTCCTATGCTCCAAAAAATGGCACCGCAGCCACCCAACGGGACCAGTGCAGCAATTGTTACGGCGCCTACATCCCCCCAAGCACCTTCCAGCAGCCCCGCCCCACCCACATGCCAGCACACCAGCTGTATGACTTCACCAGTGAGCTGTGGGCTTCAGCTGCGGCAGGATACCCAGAATGTGCTGATGTGAGTCCTTTCAGGTTGAAATTGTATGATGTGACATTGTGCCAAGAAGAGAAGCTTTATTATTGCAGCAACATCAGAGTCAGAATAGTTTGTTGTCTTTATTAGGTTCACACATTCAATGAGCTATAACCAGCAGCAGCATCACGTTCTTCTCTTGTTTTGGCTAATAGGTCATGAGCAGTGTGATTTTAGCTGCTGTTGTTTTTGTCAGCAGCCTTCAACATTGATGAATGACTTAATGAATGGATTCTCAGCAGCGTCCATCATCAAGCCTCACAACCCACACAGGCAGAGGTAGCTACTTATCATTCCATCTTTTATCTGTTCTTTTAAGTAATTGTTATAAGAAAGAAACCTTCTGTATGCTTCCCATTTATTAGTTGTGAAAATATTGGCTGCTGGCATTCATAATTCTTTTCTGCCAGGAGAGGCGCGAGGTGGTCAAACTCTAGAGACCGTTGGCAGTGCCATCAGAACCATTCCTCCCGCTCGTCAGAGCACGCACCACTGCAGCACTCCTCTTCTCCGGCGACACCGGGTCGAGGGCGGTCCCGGGGAAACGTGCGGCGTCAGAACAGAGGTGGAAGGACGGAGCCCAACAAGCAAGCTGAGCCGCCCACTTTTGATCGGGGAAGGTAACAAAACATCAACTCAGCGTTCAGACGTTTGGGACTTGGATTCCCAAGAACATCTGTTCAAACATACTAACAATTCTTAAAAGTTGCACACACATCTGTGCCTACTCGTACACATTTAGAACACAATGGGCTGAGTGACACTTTAATGCAGAAGTATAAATTTACTCTGAGCTGCAGTAACATCACGTCTCTTCTGCTCCGAAGGAGAGGAAATTTCAACCAGAGGAGGAGCGAGAACCTGAGGTCATGGGACAAATCTGCTGGAAACAATTGTGTAAGTAGCCGGTGAACATTATTAGTGTTTGTTCACGTTGTTGAGAAGACTATGTACTGACTGTGTGTGTGTGTGTGTGTGTGTGTGTGTGTGTAGTCCGCACCAAGTCAGTCTCCTCCTCTAGAGCTCGGGCTGACGAGCTTCCCGCCACTTTCTTCGTCAAACACTGCCATGGTAACGGTAGCCGCAGCTAACGGCGATGTCAAGGTAACAAAGTCTCATCTCTGACACACACACACTGTTCACCTCATTCTTGTGCTCAACAAGGTAACGGAATCTCTTCTCATACGTAAAACCATAACACATACACGTGCTCAGCACCGATGGCTGAACTGTCTTTTACCCATCAGAGTCCGGTCAGAAGCAGCAGCCCGTGTGCATCAGTGCCAACGATGTCACAAGAGCCTCAGCCAGTCTTCCAGCAGTAAGTAACCATATTTTCTACTGCTAGCCTCACCTGTATGATATTTCACATGTGGACTTTTGTCAGTTCTCCAGTTGTCATGGTGCCAGCTATGTTCAGAGCCGTGTGTAGTGAGATTGTGCTGCTGCTCATCCACAGGAATGTGAAGGAGCCTGCAGAGACGCCCAGTGAGGCCAAACCAGCTCAGCTTACAGAGGAAGCAGTCACAGTAAGGCTTCCAGCTACTTTATGGTGTTGAATTTCTCCCACTTGTAATTGTGAACTGCTCCGTTTGAAAGAGCGTGTTTTAGTTTAGTGTACGTTTCAATCTGTCCTGTAATTTAAACACCTTGGAGCTGGAATTGAATTCAATTAATGATTTGGGGCAGGCTAGTTATTGCATCTTTTTTTGTTTAACATCCATCTTATCCCGTGTTTGTCAGTCCCCCCAAAACATCAACTGGAATTTTATATTTTTTTATTTATTTACAGAGTATAATTTAAAGTTTTAACTATCCCAAATGCCAGAGAGAATGATCCTGAGTTTTATTATTAGTAAGTAGTAAACAATAAAAAATGTATGTAGAAATGGCAGAGAGAGGACAAGTGTGAGAGATGCTGACCCCACCTTCTGCTCTGATTGGCCAGGAGTCCCAGAAGCCAAGCTACGCCGAGATCTGCCAGAGAGCATCGTCCAACGAGCCGGTGCCGCCCACTGACCACGCCTCTTCAGAGGCAGAGCACGTCCTAGCCTATCCGGGCCAAGCGTCCGAACCAGCCCCGTTGCCACGGTGATGATAATGGGTGGAGAAAAAGAAAATCATTAACCTTTTTTGTCCTGTGTAAGCTGAAAATGTGTTCTTGCAGTTTCCTGCTCGTTTACTGTGAGGAACAATCTGTTCAGAGTGACGTGGTGTCACTCACAGTGCAGGAGGATTGTTGGGATGTTTTACAGAAGCAGCAAACAGCCTTTAATTCAACTACATGTAGATCTGGATCTAAGAGCTCAACTCTCCATAAATCCTGCTGACATTTACTCAAGTGTGTGTCGGGTGGGGGTGGGGGGGGTCTGCCTGCTGGCTGGTTCAGGATGGGCTGATGTGGGTCTGGGGTCGAAAACCACTCCGTTTGTTTTGTTGTTTAAGCCAACTTTTCGGTTTTTAGACAGGAACCTGGAAGGAATCTGTAAGTGTTGATCTGCAGCTTTACGTTGGTTTTATTTCTTGGTTTGCAGTTCAGATCAGTTTATCGAGAGCCAGGTTCCACTTTGATTTAGTCTTGTTTTGCTGATGGCACGAGCGCGTTTCCTGCCGTTTGTGTGCGTTTGACGTTTCCTCGCTGTACAGGATGCTCCGCCACGATTTTCTTTTCCATACATCTGTGTTATTCTTTAGTCTGCACTGTGGGCACACATGATGCTTTTTCTCTAAATATTAGTACTACTTACCCAGTTTGTTTCCATTTTTAAACGTTGGTGAGATGTCCAGGCCTGTAATGGCTCAGTGTGTATTAGTGAGTAGTGAGAGGGTCAGACCTCTGTGTTGATTTAAACTTGCTAGTCCACTAGAACTTGAAAGTGTGTCCCCTCGACAAAGCGAATATCACTACTTTATCTCTGCGTGATCTTTTTATTTCATTTTAGAATTTAATTGATGTCATATTTTTATTTATGTTAGGCAGGAGTGCCTTTTTGTGTGCTAAAGCTTTAGTCTTACGTCGGTTGAGAAAGAAGCCTAGTTGTTGTAACGTCCAGTGTTTTAGACGCAGGTAGGCTCATTTCAGTTCGTCCCATAAAGGGACACATGCTTTTGTCTGGGTGTAGCATTTGCTCAGGGTTCATAAACAAGCACAAAGAACTCGGAACTGTATTTGAGAACTTGAATTTGATTGTTCTGAGTCCGACTCGCTTTTGTTTAAAATATACCATTTTAAATGTACAACAGTTGTCATGGAGAAAGAGCAGGCATGGTTGTGGCACGTGTTACTTCGTCTGTACAGATGTAGATACTGAACAAATATTAAAGAAGTGCCTTTTGAAGTTAAATATTAGTTTGTCACGCGTTCATATGTTGATGCCAAGGTAATCAGCGTGATTAATCACAGCTGATTTATTTCCAATTATACATTTATATAAAGGGTCTGTTTAAGTTTTTAAAAACCTCCTGAGTCACAGCACTGACGGACTCACGTACAACACTTCACAGTCTCGGTTGTGGTTCTTTCTTATAACCACCAGATGGCAGATGAGTCACATTATAATCGTCATTACTCCATTATGTGGCCACACCAGTTGTTTACAATGGGGATGATTTGATTCCTGGAAGGCTATAGGCCTAATGAATGTGGTGAATAATCCTAATGAAATATGCTGCATTAGAAGGACAAATTGATGATCACTTATGTGTCACTGCCACATTAGGCTTGTTCAGCCATACTGGACTCAATTACAGGCAACTTGACCTTTTTTAATATGAATCAGATTATTCTGCTGAGGGCTACTTTCCACTTGCAGATGTTGAATAAAGAGTGACCACGGTAAAAGGCACAGGCCAGAGCAGCAGAGAAGACGGGCAAACATTGGTTAATTGAATACAAGCGTGCAGACCGTGTTTGGCTTCTAAAGCCAAGATAAATCTGCCGTTTTCAAAATGTAGGAAGCTCGCAGCATCAGACAGACCTACCTCGTCTACAAAATGACAGTGTTCTGTCTGGTTTATTGACTAGTTCTTCTGGCTACATCCAGCAGGTAAAACGCGTGACTTCCTATTAGTACAAGATTTCATGTGTTTTTGGATGATATGGAAAGATGTATTCTGTTGTGTGCAGGCCTTAATGTTTGCACCATCAGGTTGTGTGAAAGCGAAATGGTGAGGCATTGCTGAGGTTGTGCCCTGAAAAGCTATTTATGAAAGGAAACTATTTAAAGAAATTTGATATAGAAGCTCAACCAGCCACTTTTAAGGTTTTGTTTTATTTAATTCAACACAAATGTTTCAAGCTGTACGGGCTTTTAAAACGTTGGGTAACAAGTGCACAGGTTCAGGTGTCGCAGAGAAACGACACCGTCACTCGGGCCTGTAGGTGTGGCTGCTCGCCGCGCCCCCTGCCGGTGATGGCCGGCACCGCCGCCTCCGTAGAGTCACGTGACACCAGCGGCGAGAGGCTGAAAACGGCGCTGACTGACTCTGGGGCTGCGCGAGCCTCATCATCATCATCATCATCCTCCTCCTCCTCATCATCATCACTACCAGCAGCACCGAGCAGCCGGACGCCATGGCGGCCCTCTGTTAGGACGGGACCCAGACTTACAGCCCTTTGTTCTCCCTCGACGCCTCGCCGCCTTTCCGCTCCTCCGCCGAGGAGAAGCTCTCCGTTTCCGAGCGAAGGAGGCGGCGGGAGGAGGAGGAGGAGGAGGAGGAGGAGGAGCAGCAGCAGCAGCAGCTGCGGCGGCGGCGGCGGCAGTTGAACCGGGGAGGTGTTTTCTACGGTGCCACCCGAATGGCGGACCGCGAGGCGTCGCCGATACCGTTGGAGATCCGAGCCCGTCTGGCGGAGCTGGAGCTGGAGCTGTCAGAGGGTAAGAGATTAATTAAAGCGGGGCGTCGTTATCCCGTTCTGTCTCCGCCACCATCATCATCACCACCATCCGCGCCGGGAACCTTCCTACTAACGGAATCTAACCGTTAATTCCTGCGCCCCCCCCCCCCCCCATCCAGATGTTTGTCAGCCAGGGACCGGCCTGGTCAGCTCTCCGTAGCCGGGAGACGGTGAGGGAAGAGCGGGAACACACTGCGGGTTCGGCCGCTGCTCTTTGTCTCCGCAGCGGTGCCGTTATAAAAAAGAAAAACCGAACCCCGGCAGACCGACCCGTTGGCCCGCGGTGGGTCCGAGAACCAACCCGCTGTTTGACCTTGAGATGTTGACACAGGAAGCCGAGCCTACCTGTGTGTGTGTGTGTGTGTGTGATAAACAGCATTGCGATGCAGCGCTGCGTGTCAGAGCAGCACAGGGGGCCAGTTTGGCGTTTGATGCCCAGATCTCAGCCTCCTGCCTCTGTGTGGTTTTTTTTGTTTGTTTTTTTTGGGGGGGGGGGGCAGTCGAGGATTAGGAGGACTACATTTCACACCTCTTCCTCTGGGCCGTTGAATCCCGCCCCGCTGTTGCATCTCAGCAGAGATGGGAACCGAGCATTTCTGCCTCATAAAATGTGGAGGGCATATTTTATTCATACGGGCCCTGGAAGGCCTACATTGTGAGGGAGGAAGCCTAGATGCACGCTGGATGTGAGCCACCCTGTTGCCTGAAACGTCCACACATGTTGTGGACAAACGTGTGCATGAGAGGCGTACAGATTTTGCGTATTCGTGATTTGTTGCAGCAAACGCGGGCTAATTACGTCGCTTTGCAGCAAAGATCAGATGCTGAAGGCGAGGAAGGTGTAGATTGTCACTTCAATCAGGTCTGCAGTGCATCCTGCCTCGCCTGCAGCGGTGCCTCCTGGGCCTCTGGGATGGCGTAGAATAGACGCTAGATGTAGTCACGGTTGTAAATTCTGGGACAAATGCGGAATAATTTTGCATACAAAGTGTCACAGTTGCACAGACGATCAGGAATCTGCAGCTTCAATCCAAAAACACTATCTCGCCTTAGAAATCCCCCGAAAGCAGTCGAACCCCGAATCATCAAACTGTCCCTGTCCCTTCTGCTCAGCCTCACGAAAGCCTTTATTTTCCTTCACCGCAGTAACACACACACACACACACACAGTGAGGTAGAACCGTGGCAGCTGCAGGCCTACTGGAGCTCCACATCCAGCCGAGAGTGTCTTTCAGAGCAGAACCTGCTGCTGGCAGATGTTATTAACGATGGAAACGGCAGCGGGAGGAAGTGGAAACGTCACGCTGCACGAAACGCTCCGAACGCTCAGGTGTGGCAGGGCTACCGGCGGATCACCGCGGGATGAAGCCCGACAGGCCTCCTGACAGAATGTGTCTGCTGTTGGTTTGTGTGTTGATCACTTGGGGAGTGTGTGTGTGTGTGTGTGTGTGTGTGTGTGTGCGCAGTACGCTGTGTAAATGTTGATGGCGTCCTGTCAAAGAGGCTTAAAATTGGTGGGAAAGAAAAACACTCAAATGTACTTTGTGTTTTTATATTGGTGTAGATCTTTTATTTTAATAGTTGATTGGTCGTTTAGTCGCTCTAATGTCACAAAATAGTAAAAAAAAATAATAATCTCGCCGACGGAAATAGAAAGAGAAATCAGAAAATCCTTCACATTTGAGAAAGTAACGTTGGCAAATGTGCTCAACGAATCATCGCTTTATTGCCCCGCTGCTGATTCCCCTCGAGTTGAATAACATCTTGTAAAAATGCAAAATAACCATAAAGCATCTTGGCGTTTATTCCAAGGAGACGCTCAGGAACAGTTTTGAAGGAGAAACGTGTCGGTAAAGGCAGCAAATTTGCACATTTGAGAAGCTAGAAACAGAAGATTGGCAGTTTTTGCTCAATAAATCATCACTTTATTGCCCCGCTTGTGATTTCATTGCATCAAGAAACATCTTGAAAACGTGCAGGGTGGAGATCAACAGATCATTGAATTGTGAAGGATTCAAGTTTTCAATCCACGCAGAGTGTTTGAGGACACCGAGCCGTCGCTGCTATTGAACTGCAGAGTGACGAACCGCTGGCAACAATTTCCTGTCAGGTGTGATGGGCAGCGCTGCGGGATCAAACTCTCCATTCACCGTCTTCGAGGAGACAAAGCGGCGCTCCACCTGCTTATTAAATAAAACTCCGCAATCAGCCGAGCTCTGGCAGATAAGCCTCTCTCCCGCTCGCTCGCTTAGTGTCGCCCAAATCGCATCATCTCTGCCGTATTGCTGTGACCTCTAGGCATTAAGGCGCCGCTCTGGAGTGTTTAGCTGGCGCGCTAACGCAGGTGGGACAAACGGAGCTGTCGACGGACTCGTTGGATGACCGTGAGAGGGAATCTGGGAGGTTTTCGGGTGCGGGACTTCCTCTTGAACTGCAAAGCTGCCGTGGTGGTTCAGGAGGCGTCTAACTCCAGCGCTGAGATGTCCAGCAGACCACAAAGTAGCCGTTAAAGTAAGCTGTGTATTACCTGGTGTGTTTAATGTCCGCGGGAGATTTTTTTTTCCCTCCCCCCACGTGCACAGGAAGCTGAAGATGCAGGGTGTGCGCGAGGTGTCTGCCGGATCTGTCGAGTGTTAAATTCCAATCTGTCCGACCAGGAGACCCAAAGAGAAACTGATTTATATAGAAACCTATATTCAGTAAGAGTCACTGAAGGTGGTTGTGGTGTTTCACGTCCAAATTCTTGCACACTTGCTATAATGCAACATTGCAGTTTCTATGATTTGCCCATTAACACTCCAGTTTCTGTGGCCTGAAGCAGAGCAGCTCAGCTCAGCGAAGCCTTGTTTCTCTGTCTCTGCAGTGTAATCAGTAATATTACCTCAAGTCTGCAGGCATGCAAAGCTGTCATAAGAGTACCGGGATATACAGAATATATAGGCTATAATTGTGGTATAGAATCCAAATAGGAGTCAGTTTTAGTGGTACTCTGCTCTTCTTATAAGCAGTTCAGCACTCTGTGGATTCATTTAAATAGCTAAGTAGATGTTTCTGTTTTATATCGTATATCTAATTAATTTTTGAGCTGCAATGATTAGACAATTAGTCTAAAGGAAAACGATTTTCCATTTTCCATTTTTTTGAGCGAAACTGCCAAACATTTGCAGTTTTTAGCATCTTACGCCTGAAGGCTTCCAGCTTTCCTCTGTTTTATGTCATTTAAACTGCATATCAAGACGTCACCTTGGACTCCAGAAAAGAATCGGCAGATGAAGCAATAATGAAAATAACGGTTGGTTTCAGCCTTTATTAATAAATTAAAGAATAGCTGATAGAGACGATAATCAGCTCTGTGGCCAATGTGCCAGGACGTCGTAATGTTTGGCTTCTTTATCCACTGCTGCTGTGGACGTGACACTTGGCTGCCACTGCGAGTGTGTGTGTGTGTGTGTTGTAGAGCCAGTGGACAGTCCACAGTCCACAGTCCACACGGGTTCCTGCATGTGAGTGTGACAGCCTGAAGGTCCCAACGCATGACGCATGCTTCAGTGTGTGTGCGCCTGCTGAAGGTAGATCTGGTTACCATGGCGGCTTTGTGGGTGGACTGGCTGTTTATGATGATGTGATAAGAAAGGGAGAGAGATCAAACAAAGGCAGGATGTTGAGGAGAAAGACGGCAAAGACAAACGATGTGATGAAGAGGAAGCTGGAGGGATGGGCGGAGGGATGGATGGAGGGCTGATGCGATGCCTGAAGTTCTGTACCAATACTTAATTCCAAAGTTCTCCTTTTCTTTGATGCCATTCTTTGAGAATTATAAACACATTTTCATGTAACGACAGAAGCAGAAAGTTCTCCAGAGTCAGGAGTCTAAACACAAGCAGCTGTTCGAGAACGCTGCCTGGATAACATAAACCCACACGTACACATTTCCAGCGGCTCCACAGGAGTCTGAAGCAGAACACGTTCTGGAAATCGAAACCCTCGACTGTGAACGTCGAGTTTTAATATCCGACGCTCGGAACCAAAGAGTGAGCAGGCTTTGGACTGTTGGCCGGACCGAGCGAGCAACATGAAGACATCAACCTTTTTTTCCCCTGATGTTTTATAGATGGCAGTTTTAGCTTTATGAAGTCATATTCTGGGTGTTTGTTGGATCCAAGGATGGAAATTTCCCTTCCAGATAAAGCTGCAGAGAAAATCTGAAAAGTCAGGGACGATGTGTTTACTACGGACGGCATCGCAGATTTGTGGTGAACCTGCCAAAATGACTTGTCAGAGAGTTTAAAAAAAAAAGCTCAGACCTTTTGGCTACACAACCTCAGCGGGTGGAAAAACTCCCAATCTGCAGTCGGCTGCTATCGATTCTCTCCCATCCGCGTGCCATTAAAACAGCCGAGTGTCGGAGAGCAGGGAGGAGAAGGAGCAGAGTAATTAGGCTGCCGATACAGACTGGTAACACACACACACACACAAACATATGCACTCACCCTGGCAGGTATCATTAGCCCACTTCTCTCATCTGATGCTCCAAATCCAAGATGGCCGTCTCGGGCCTTCTCCAGGAGAACCGTTGCTAGGCAACTCCCTCCCTGCTCTGCTGCGCTGCAAGTGGAAGATGGCGTCTCCCCATGGACCGTGAGTGTGTGTGTGTGAGAGAGAGAGGAGAGGCAGGAATGTTGTTATGCTGCGGTTGATCTGAGAAAAGGCCTCACTCAGATAAAACACACACACACACAGATGAGCAGATTGGACCCAGATGTTTTGGCCATCCTCCACGGTCAGATTGTGAAATTCAGATTCTTGTTGTTCTCTCTCGCTCTCTCTGTGCTCAGTGGAGATTTGCAGTGCAGAGACGTGTTCCCCGGGAATATTGTTCTTATGAAGCTGTGACCAAAAGATGCTCCCTCTCTCTAAGAAATGCCTCTTTTGGAAACACTGCAGTGGCCAGTGGTCATTATGTGTCTGTGTGCATAGATGCACAGCTGCTACTGTGCCCTGGAGGCCACGCGCCCCCCAAAAACACAGTCTGTGTGCAAACAGCTGGGTTCATCTTTTGACAAATGGAGTCACCACTCAGGTGTGATAATTTCACTTATTTCAGATGAGCAACAATAAATGAAGCTGGCGATTCAAGATTTTTGAAAAAGCTGATAGATACTGGAACAAAGTGAGCCGTCCTTCTCGCCCTGTAGGTGGATATTTTGTATTCATTAGGACAGAAATAGAACCAGGTATCTGTGACGGGACAGATGTGTCGGCAGTCAGTTACAGGGTACGTCTGATATTCTATATTTGTCTTATTGTCAATAAATCCCATGAGGCCAAAACCAGCAGTGAATGTTTCCACCAATAAGTACATTGTCTGTTCTACCTCTGAGCCATAAAAAACTATTAAAACACACCAGTGAGCCACCATGAACACACACTGGAGTTTATTTGGACTCGCACCGTCCTGCTGCCCCAAATACTCACTAGATCACCAAATGTGGATTCTTCCGCCGCTGAAAATAGTCCCTGACAAATGCACCATTTCCTTCCGTTTAACATTTAAAAATCAAACTTTTGTGACACTTTTTTTTAATTTATTTTTCTAGATTTAGTAGGATAAGTTGGAGAGTATTGTGGTTTTGGTCTTTCTGTGGCATTTGATTGGCATCATTAAATAGTGTTTGTGTCTTTTTAAAACCTTCTCTGTCATAACGCAGAAACATCTGTTGCTGCTGGTGGGGTGAAAAACCTCCATCTTTTTTCAGCCTTGTGGGACTCGGCACCCCATTTGTTTGTTATTTTCACTGATTTCTCATAGTGTGGTAAAATGCACATCTGTCAGCTGTCTTGGTTATGGCTTATTATCACACCAGCATGTTCACGTGGCCCCTCTCCTGTTGTCGCATTTGATTTGGTTCCCTGTTGTTGGCAAGTAAAACATCTCAGTGGAAATCTGATAAGAATCAATAATTAGAAAGGTGGTGCGCGGCAGTTGAACAGCATTTATTTGGGGTGGGGGGGGTATTCAGCTTGTAGGCAGCTCCTGAAAACATTGGTTTGTGCTTTGTGTCTGGTCTTTCCTGGTGGGTTTGATTGGAGAGCGTATAGATTAAGATCTGGACTGTTGGCATTAGCAACGACAGTTACCGTAGTGCCGCTAAACACAGAGCATCTTTGTTTAGATATAAAAACTATGGAATGAAAAGGGGACAGCGTTGGCTGGAAAACAGTCGTGTAGCTTTGTCTGGCGTTTATGCTGCGTTCATGTCTTTTGGGAGATACCGTAATTACCCGTTTTCGACGAACTCGTAGTTATGATGTGGAAGCATAAACATGGATTACCTGACGTATATGTACTGTTCCATCCAGCTTGAGGGGACCCTGCCGTTATCTCGGGCTGTTGTCTAAAGTGAGGCCGGGATTGGCTAAGGCAGTAGTGACATAGCCAACCCTCTGCTGTCCGAATACAAGAGGCGCGCTCGAAGGCTTGTCACCACAGCCTCCTCCTGGCTGCGTCCCACCGCCTCGCTGATCTCTGAACCGTAAGGACTTGCTTGTGTCTTTTGCAGTGTTGGTAACGGCGCATACGTCTGGATGAACCTCTCCTCGAAGACGCTGATGGCACTCCGTTGTGCACAAACAAAAAGTAGTTGTTGTGGGAAGAAGAATAAAAGAGAGCTTCTCCACACACCTCGCCATCCGCTGTGTAAAGTGGCTGTCTGTTTTGGGAAAGTTACAACATATGTCGGATGCAGCCCTCCCTGATTCCAGCATCGGACTCTGTAGGCGGCTTCAGGCACTTACACAATTTGACAAGCACGTACTGGAAACACTGTTTGATTGGTGGGTGGTGTTTTGGACATGTAGTGTGAAAACGCATCAATGACACCAAACTTACTTACGTATTTGTCTCCTGTGGGCTGGAGGCCACAATGAGCTCCCTCCATTGTTCCCTTTTTTTTGGCAACATGTTGAGCCTCAGCCCCGGGTTTTCATCTTGGCTAGCCCGCCCGTCACAGTTCCTCTGGGTTTTTAATGTGTGTGGATGAGTCTGTTTCGGAAACTACAAAATGACCAAGATGGAAGAACAATAAGAAGGCCGGCCATTGGCCTGAACAACCCGTACAAAGCCCCACGTGATGGTTTTTGTCATCCTCCATCGTTATTCATCACATCCTTTTATCTTATGTTGTTTCAGTTATGTTTCACATTGTTTTTTTTAAATCTTTAATTAACAGTCTAGACAGAGACATTAAAAGACTGGGAGAGACAGAAGAGGTTGGCTGACATGAAACCGAGGGACCATGTGCTTAATATATGGTGTTTGTCCGACAAGCAACCAGCACTTCCCTTCAATTAAAACTCAAGCAACCATCAAACATGTTTTATAAGTTGTTTTAGGAGTAATAATGAATAAAACCAGCCCGTCCAGCCATCACTGGCTCTCTCACTCTCTATCTATCTCTATCTGTTTGCAGGGGACATCACTCAGAAGGGTTATGAGAAGAAGAGGCACAAGCTGATCAGGGCATATGTTCCACATGCTGGAGGTAATTTAGCAACCTCTGACCTCCCCCGCACACAGCCCTCAGCTAAAATATTCCCATACCACCACTAGGTCATTGATCTGGTATCATGACAAGTACAGTTGCGATGATACTCTATCGATTCAGTCTTCACCCGCCGCCATTAGTGAATGTAGGTTAAGACTCCCTAGAGCTCAGCTTGGGCCTGCTCCTCTGTATCTGAACCTGAGCCTGCTGCAGTCTCCAGCACGGACCCCCACTGGCCCCCACAGGCCCCCACAGGCCCCCACAGGCCCCCACAGGCCTCCACGGTCCCCCACAGGCCTCCACGGGCCCCCACACAGGCCCACACAGGCCCCCACGGGCCCCCACTGGCCCCCACAGGCCTCACTGCAACGCAAACACACACACATCCATCACACACCCTGGGTTTGTCTTTATAATGTCTCACATGGATGCAGCTTTGGTTCTCGTGGGTCAGAAAATACAACAACTACCACATTATTATGATTTCATTTTATGTTATTATTCCAATTTATTTGAGTTTTTATGAAGTCAGAAAAATATAATTTTTCTGCTGAATCAAATCATCTCCATGTTTGTTTTTCCTTTTTGGCACTGTATTTATTGCTTTTGTGAAACGTGTATGTGTCTGTGTGTCTGTGTGTGTATATATATGTGTGTGTGTGTGTCTGTCCGCCTGCTTGTCTGCTTGCCTCTGTAGGTATGGAAGGGCCCATGTCCCATCGGGCCCCACTCGGCCCTCCCTCTGCTGCCCGTTTCCACCGGCGGCGAACCTCCGGCACGAGAGACGAGCGCTACCGATCAGGTACAGAAACCACAGAAACAACCACAGGAAGCCACAGATGAAAATTAGATCAAATAAACATAAAATAATGAGACATTTGTCAATAATATCACAACACAAAAATATAATATTTTCCCCGGCTGGATGTATTTTGTTGTTTGACCCTTCCTGCTTTGTAAACAACGTGTTTCAAACTTTATATCCCATGGTTGTAATGCAGGTTTTTCCTGTTTAAAAAAATGTAATATTCAGTGTATCAGAGTTATCCTGTCAGACTTGGCAAAGCTCCTCTAGAGCCAAAGAAGACACGAGTGTTTCTGCAGCCTGAGCAGTTCTTCTGTTGACTGACGTTCGTGTAAAGTCGCTGCAGTGTCCCTGTTAGCGAATGTTTCCTCCACAGGTCGCTCTGCTTCGACGCTGGTACTTTCTTTTAATGACGGATGTCTGATGTGACACTGAATGAGCCAAGATTGCACAACATGGTTTATATCAGTGGCAAAGGAAGTATTCAGACCCTTTACTTAAGTAAAAGTACTAATATTAAATTTTAGAAACATAATATATATATTAAAGATTAAATATTAAAGTAAAAGTCCTGCATTAGTAAAAGTATGCAAGTATAATCAGGAAAATGTACTTAAACTGTACGTTGACTGTTGTTTTCTACATTAATCGATCTGATTGTTGACAATGACCCAGAGACCAAAGTGACACCATCACAATGTTTGTTCTGTCCCAGAGAGAAAAAACCACAGCAGCTGTACTACGTACTGTTGGGGGGTTTAATTTACAACAAAGCATCATATTTTATAAGTTCTTCATATGTTTTCATGTAAAAATCTTAATTTGTAAAGTAGCTAACGCTGTCAGATAACTTGAGTATTGTGGGAAATACTGTACTTTTTACTCCACTACATTTAAGTACAAGTACCACAAATATGTACTTAAGTACAGTTCTTGAGTTTACATTACCCCGCTGGTTTATGTGACTTGTTACATCAATATATTTAAGTAAAATTAATGAACAAAAAGTCCACTAACTAAAATCCAGTTACTAAATTAGAAAATAAAAAATAAGAAGATGCAGCAGTGGAGTCGTACACAAGTTTAAATCTTTTATAGTTTATTGGGTTGATATTTCTCAAGTGTCGCTTAGGTAGCTGCAGCATGTGGCACTACATAAACTGATATTTGGATTTTTCCACTGAGGTTAACTCAGTATTTAAAAAAAAAAATTTTAAAAAAAGAGTCATTCACTAAAACGCTGTACTCTGGGATCCTTCCTGCCTTTGTGTGAATGACTCTCTCTCTCTGTCAGACGTGCACACCGAGGCGGTGCAGGCGGTGTTGGCCCGACACGTGGAGAGGAAGGTGGCCGTGCCGATGCCGTCCAAAAGACGTTCACTGGTGGTGCAGACCTCCATGGACGCGTACACGCCTCCAGGTGACGAGACACACACCAAAAACACACACCGGCACCGTCGCCATCTTCTGAAGGCAGAAATAATTGTGCGATTTTAAATGATGGAAAACGTCTCACACACACGCACACAAAATACATCCTGGTTATCTGCGCTGCACTGGGTTGCACTAAGCCTAAAATGTGACCCAGCGAGGCCGTCCTGTGCCCAGACAGGATTATGTTGTGATGCTGTGTCTGTGCCTCTCGGACGTTTTTCTAATTCTGACACAGAATCGCACTCGTTTTACCAAAAGCTGCAAACATGCACATTTTCTGAGGCATGCAAACCCCCAGCAGACCGCGGGAAGTTGGCTGACATGGGATGGCGAAGTTGACCTTTACCTCAAATATCAGCTCATTAGATTTGAACATAATCGGAGTTGAAACACAATTTGGTTGTTGATTGAATTTTAATGAAGGAAATGTAATATCTTTGTTCGCCGGCAATTTGCCTTTTCACCTTTTTTGAGGTAAAATCTTAAGTGAAGCTGACGTCTCTCCTCACACAGAGGAAGGTTCCGACGGCACCTAACTGTTTTAGAACAGTCTGGGAGGAAAGTCGGGTGAATCTGTCCGATATGTCCCTTAGCTTTAAGATGTTTACTGCGCCTCCCTGTGCCTGCTCCTCTGTGCTCAGATGATTAACTCTTATTTAAAGAATTACATTCAGTCCCCGTGGTTCTCCTCTGAAGTGCAGCCCGAAGCCAGCTTTAACCAAATTGGTTCTTGTGGCTGTTCTGTATAAGCTGACTAATTATTGACATTTTGGGTCTGAAAGCTCGAGAGCCGGCAGTCTGCCACTCAGACAAACGTCAGCGGTGAAAAGTGGTGAGTCACGGTCTGCTGCCTCACTTTGAACCATCGTTTTTTTACTGAATTGAGACAATCAAAACCTCCAATTAGTCTGTTTATCGTCACATGTGGAAGCTGCAGTCGTGTTGGCTGAGGGCGTCTTCGATAAAACGTCATCTTAAATCTCTCTTGGGATTGTGTTCCCTTTATATAATAGGGCTTACTGAGCACATGTAGCTCTACATTCACTTACACTACGTGGCCAAAGGTATGTGGACACCCAAACATTGTATGTGATAGTTGATCTTATTCTTCCACAACCCTGGGCAGTAAGATTAAAGTTTTGAAACCTGGCTGCAGGGATCTGCTGTCGACAATGAGAGCATGCTGGCTGATGCAGTCTGCGTTCCAGTTCATCCCAAAGGATGGGTTAGGGTTGAAGTCAGGGCTCTGAGCAGGCATTCCTTTATGGAGCTGGCTGTGAAAGAGGACAGGGACAAACACAAACTGTTGCTGGAGCTAAAGGGCCTGGACCAAATAATGAAAAACAGACAAAAAGTACACAAAAGTATCACCACATGTTTGCCATATAGTGTAAATGCCAAGCCAATTACTGTATCTGTCACTGTTAACAGCTTGCAGCAATTTGGAGAACGGCCACAAACCAAAGGTACACAAAAGCACATGCTTACATTTGGCCGGTTAGTGCAAGAAAACAAATTAGATCATACAAAGCTGATGAATCCATTTGTCAAACCTGGACGTGGTTACAGGAAGTGTTGGATGACTTTGGAGTTCTGAGCCATCAGATTTCTGCTGGACGAGGCGTAATAACTTAAATAAACGTCATCTTCTGACCATCGTGTTAGTCGCCACCAGTGAAGCTTGTATGTATGATATTATTCACAAACAGCTGATGCAGCATAATGCAGCAAATTATTACAGCACCTGTATATCTCTGTATTTCTGGTATGTTTAAGGAATAGTTCGACGTTTTGGAAAAAATGCTTATTGCTTGCTGATGAGAAGACTGACACTGTCCTCATATCTGTACGGTAAATTTGAAGCTGAAACAAACAGCTGGTTAGCTTAGCTTAGCGTAAAGACTGTAAACGAGTGGAAACAGCTAGCCTGGCTCTGGCCATCTACAGCAATTATTAACATGTTATATCTCATTTATTTAATCTGTATTAAAAGTGTAAAAATTACTTTCTGGTTCTGGGTCCAAATTTAGCGAACAGATATGAGTAACAGTAATGCTGATGTTGTGCTGATGTTGAATGATGCTTTTCGGTTAACAAATAACGCTGGTTACTGACTCTCACTAGGCCTGTCGCCCCTGTGCTCAGACTCGTCTTCGGGCTCAGAGGAGGAGGCGGGGCCAGGTGACGACATGTCGGGCATGGAGCACTGGATGGGCCGCCCTTCCCAGTTAGGCCCCGCCCACCTGGGCTCCACCTCCTCCTCGTCCTCGTCCACGCAGAGCGGCGGCAGCGGCAACGCCGGGCGGCTGGCCGACTCGCTGGCGCACACGCACATCTCACACCTGGCGCACACACACCTGGGGCACACACATCTGGGCCAGCTGCACCACCAGCAGAGCCACCTGTCTCAGTCACACCACGGTAAGACGCCACTGGCTCTCGCTGCGTTGTGTTTGTGTCTTAAAAGGAAGCAGGGAGCATCTTACCGTGTTAAATTTGGATCATTTTGTGTGAAGTCTTTGCTTCGGGGCACCAAATTGTAAATGTTTTATCACCACACAATAAAAGCACCTGTGTTATTTAATGGATGTGGATTCTAAAACGAAGGCAAATAAAGCACCATAATATGTTGAAGGAAGGTGAAGGAACAGAGTGTATTTGGAGGTTTTATAGATTTCTGCCATGCGGTTTAATGTATACACTTACAAATTTAGTGTATATATGTAATCCCTATATATGTAATATAAATAACAGCATTTCTGCACATTCTGTATATATCATGTAATCTATTTCCAAATTTCTACTTTTGTTTGTTACACAGTATATTGCATATTATATTTACATTTTTAAAAATGTACTGTAATACTGCACATTAGGGCTGTGTATGGTTGCTACTAATTCCAATTTATTTAGTTACACTTTTTTCAATACCTTACTTTGAAAAATACACAAAACATCTTTATCTAACATTGTATATATAAATATAAATGTATTTCTACAAAACATGTTTTTCATTTAACGAAAGAAACCAAATTTTAAGTCAAAAAAAAGTCAAACATGTTGTAAACATGTACACCTGTACTGTATGTGTGTGTGTTCAGGTATCGGACACCTGTCTCTGAAGAGGAAGGGAGCGCTGAGCGTCGCAGAGAACGGAGGATCTCTGCGACGCTCCTGTGAATTTGGGTCTGACATGCTGTGGCCACCGCCGCTGGAGTCGGACGGTACGTCCTACACCACAGTGTTCTACT
Source organism: Gadopsis marmoratus (assembly GCA_036023855.1). Lineage (NCBI taxonomy): Eukaryota > Metazoa > Chordata > Actinopteri > Centrarchiformes > Percichthyidae > Gadopsis > Gadopsis marmoratus. The sequence continues at coordinate 38,670 of JAVQJF010010657.1, read as the reverse complement.
CAATCAATAAGTGTCAGATGCAATAAATAAAGGAAAGCAGACAAACTCTTATTGATTTTAGGCCAAAACTCTCTTCATATATGAAATCTCCCAATAAATGTGGTTCATTAGAGCAACATTTTGATCAGAGATCAAAGAGACTGAACGGAGATCCGATCAGTGGTCCAACTTCAGTTAGCTGTTTGATCCTGCGTCTGTTAAAACCTTTTCAAATGTGCTGCTCTCTGCTATTGATTTTACATTAAAAGCTACTGACAAGCTTCTCACGATAAAGTGACTGTCATCTGTTTGTGTTTGGGAAAAGCAGGTTTGGCGTGGAAGCTTTACACGTTGTTTTACGGACGTGTTGTTTTGGAGCAGATATTGTACTGAAAACACGTCCAGCCAGCCAGACGAGGTTGTGACCCACATTAGCACAGAAACACAAAATGACCATCGCAGCGTGTTTAATTGTCCATAAGAGCTATAAAACAAGGCACTCGACATACAGTTCAGTGATAAATATGAACAATGAGTCACTTCTGGCTGTTTGTCTGTGTTTCCCTCTCCTCCTGTTCTCTCTCCATCTGTCTGCTTCACTCCCTCCCTGCAGAGAATCACTCGGCCCCCCCGGATGTGACGGGCTACTCGTCGGACTCGTCCCACTCCCACACCGAGCGTCACCACATGGCCAACATGGGAACCATCGCCAGGAACACGCAGAAGTACGGCAACGCGGAGCGCATGGAGACGGGCGACGGTAAGAGTCCTCTCCTCCGCCGTGTGGAGCGCTGCCACAGCTGTTAGCCTGCCGCCGACTGGAGCGTCCGAATAAAGACACTGAAGACTAAAATAGAAACTCCTTAATCAGGAGGTCAGCGCAAATTGGACCGCTGCCTTAGAGAAATGACCAATTACACTGCGTCTGTTCATGTCACTCCCCTGGATGAACAGATTGGACTTTTTTTCGTTCCTTTTTTTTGTTTTTACCCTTTCATTGTTTTTTTTTTTGTTTTGTTTTGCTTGTTTTTAACACTAACTGAGCATCTCTGTTCTTTTTCAGCATGCATTCACAACCCTGCAGGCACAGTTAGAGAACCTGAGAGCATCCAGTTATTATATTCAGTGAGATTCCGCACGCTTTACAGGGTTCGTACAAAGTCTTGAAAGTTCTCCTCACATTTTCAAGGTTAGGAATATGCTTGAATTCGAATACACTCCTTGGAAAAAGAGCTTGATTTTCAACATAATCTGGTGTTTCATCTACACGTCCCAAAATCTCTTAATGTTTCAAATGAAACCATCCCGTCCTCATATTTGTAGATTGACTGACGTGGGCCCCGAAATGAGAAGTGCGTTTTTCTGCGCCACCCGGCATCATGAGGGCGACTATCTGCTCTCAGATGATTGCTGTTGGTAGAAAGAAAATTTGCAAACTTATTTTTTTTTTTTTTTCTCCACAATTCGATTTTTGGTTTAGGTCGCTTGAAAGTGCTTGAAAGCTGCTTGAATTTCTCTGAAAAAGCCGTGTGAACCCTGACTTCAGAAGCCATCTGGAGATTTGAACCTGCAGTCTTTTGATCACAGGGCAGATTGTAGGCGATGGCTGAACACGTGAGGTTTGAAGGAGTTGTTTTCAACCGATAAGTCTCGCGGGCCGTCCGGGCCGCCGCTTCCCTTTCCACTGTGAAGAATTAGCCCAAGACGTCATCCTCACCCCGTGTGTATGTGTCTGGGGTTTTTACAGGTGTTCCAGTCAGCAGTCGCGTGTCAGCTAAAATCCAGCAGCTTGTGAACACGCTGAAGCAGCCTCGCAGACCTCCACTACGAGAGTTCTTTGTCGATGACTTTGACGAACTTCTGGAGGGTCAGACACCGTCTTTGATTCTGCATGACTCCTGATTCTGTCTGTCTGATTTAAGTTGCAGTGTGTTTTATCCAATCTGTCTTCATACTCGGGAGACATGAGTGATTCTCTAAATGGTTCCTTTTTGATCACGCGTGTGTTGGACAGGTGAGAAGCCCACGTGCTCCTTGTGTTCAGCTGTTCGGCTTCACGTCACCTCATTCTGTCAGCCAAACGCACTACGTGCTTTTACTCGAGCACTGTGCTTTCTACTTCCACTCCACTACATTTCGGAGGGAGCTGTTGTGCTTTTTAGAACACAAAGTGTATTTACAAGTGAACGCAGCACAGCAATATACTGTAGTTGCAGCATGTTTGCCGTATTGGCTCACCGCTACCTCGTCACTCCCTGCAGCACACACTTGTGCGCTGAGATTGTGGAGTGATATTAGCCCCCCCCGGGATTAAAGACAGAGCTTGGAGGGTGGATGCTCGGGTGGTGGTGGGGCTGAATAAGGGAAAGGATCAGCAGCAGTGAAGGTCGGAGAGATACTTGCAGAGCTCGTAGCTGATGTGGTCTGAATAGAAACTTTCAGAAACAGTCCTTAAAGGCCACTCAAAGCTTTTTAGACATTTTGGTATAAAACAGGCTCAAGCATAGTTCTGGAAAGTCTGTAAATGTAGACAGAAAGACTGCAGAAATATTGCTTTTAACTGCATAAAATTATCCAGAAACGATAAGGAAAATGTTATGTATGTGCTGCACTTTATTGTAATGTTTTAACACTTTTCTATATTACATTCACATCTTTCTCGGACCCTTGTGTCGGCGTAAAGAATGATTTTCATCTAAAGAGCCATATGGAATAGATAACAGGGACCAGATGTTGATCAGCCCGGTTCAAATAGAACACAAATTTCTTCACCAAGTATTTTTGAGATTTGTATTGCAGGAATCTTGAGCCCAGAGGTCGTTGCAGATCATCGTGTCTGTCTGCTGTTTGCTTGGCTCTCACCATCTGGCTGCATTTTCCATCTTTGTCTCCTCATTTCTAGTCAGAAGTCAGAAAAGGTAGTGTCTAGTTCAATGGAAAAAGTGTATTTTGGGTACATGTGGCGTGGTCATCATACCAGATAAAGTATAGATTAGGGTTGATATAGTGGTTAAGACCTTCAATTCACTCTGGATCCACATTTTATGGCCACGGCTCAAGGTTGAATCCTTCCCCTGTGCTGCCGCCTCTCAGCCTTACTGCTGTCTAAACTAAATATTACAGGGAATCATCTGTGCAGTCAAACATTTTACACATTCCCACAGTGCACCTGTGCTAATAACAGGTACACATAATTCATTATCAGAGTATTTGAGTGTGCAGCTTCTTTAATCTCGCTTCCTCTTGCTTTGGCTAAACGTCTCCATGTGGTGTTTTCATCATGCGACCGCAGCAAACATCAGTGACATTATCTGTCTCCTCACCTCCAGTCCAGCAGCCGGACCCCAACCAGCCACGGCCGGAGGGGGCGGAGATGATAACGGTGCGGGGCGAGGCACTCGGGGTGGTCACCAACTGGCCCCCGTCCCTGGAGGCTGCGCTCCAACGCTGGGGAACCATCTCCCCTAAAGCCCCCTGCCTCACCAGCCTGGACACAGCGGGGAAGCCCCTCTACGTCCTCACATATGGTACGCAGACGCTCCTGTAGTCCAATCAGTGCTTCACATTATTTATCGTGCAGCAGGAGAAGAAGCTAGTTGAATGTTTTGGTGGAAAAAGGTCTGGACGCATTACTGCACTTAGTAGATAAATAGATAGATAATTGACTTCAGTAATCCCTGAAGGGAAATTAAATCGTCATGGCAGCCAGATACAATTAGGACATCGGGTGCAAGAACACAGCTAAGATGATACATATATAGCTGAATAAGCAGAGATAGGTGGGGTTATTGACTAATAGTCTGAAATTAGGTGCAAAATTAAGACATAAAGTGGTGGAGATTATTAACTATTGTGCAAAGTGATTAAAAGTAATAATAATAATAGAATAATAATAATAAAATAGTTGGGATAGAATAAGATAAAATAAGAATTTTTAGGGGCTTTTAGGAAAAATAATAATCCTAGCTGCCATTTGCACAGACATGTTTTCATGTATACATTAATACATATATATACTGTAAATACATAAACCCTTATATATCAATCTATCAATCATGCTGCATGTACATAGATATATTGTATATGCATTGATTATGCACACACACATAAAAAAAAGATTTTTTTGTGACTTTGGTCCTGTTCTATGGAACAATTTTTGTCATTATTTTATGTTTTCAGCTGTTTTACTATTCCCCAAAATAAAAGCCTCTGAAACAGCATGTAGACCATGTTGGGACACTAAAACCAGTTGGCAGACCTGTGAAGTATCGATCAGTCTTGGTATCACAAGAATAATGTTTAATGCAAAATATTTAATTTGGTCTCGTTAACAAAAGAAGCCAAATCTCTCACATGTCTCAATACAAAGCAGCTGCACAAGAGCAAGAGAATACAGGCTGAAATGTAAAGAATCTGACCTGCTTTTAATACTTAACAGTCTGTATAAACAAACCCCAGCCTTAGTCTATATTCAATATTTAGCAAAGGGGTAATATCAGCATTGTGTGTCAGTAAACATGAACCGTATTTCCGTATCTTCTTAAGGATAATTTATCATCTAACTAAGTGCTGATGGTACACAGGTGTGCCGGAACATACAATCATGTTCCAGCACACTGTCAGCAGGGAATTTTAACCGTTTACAAAAAACAAAAACATAATTTTCTGCACCTGTCCACCAAGTGTGCATTAGACAACACTCACTTTTAGCTGTAATCCATGTTAAAAACCAAACGTATTCTCTAAACGTCCACAGTGACCTCTCCTGACTGCTGGAAACTCTTTAAATGTCATCACTTTAAGCTGATTATTATTTTTTTTTTTTTCCTTTTATCGACTGCATGTCCTCAAAATAGAAGTCCAAGAACACACAGTCACATCCTGTGAGCTCAGTCTCTCTCTCTCTCTCCCACACCCTCGTATGCTGTGTCCTGATCCCTGCAGGAAAGCTGTGGTCTCGCAGCATCAAGCTTGCCTACAACATCCTCCACAAACTGGGCAGCAAGCAGGAGCCCATGGTGCGGCCGGGTGACCGGGTGAGTCACACTCCTCCACCGCCTCACGCAGTTTTTCGTCTCTGGTTCTCCACATTGTATACAATGCCTGAATAAATCGGAGCTTTTGTGTTCAAATTTGTAATCGCATTCTTTAAGGGAATAGTTCGACATTTTGGGAAGTATTCTTATCCGTTATTAGAGAGGATTGACATCACCCTTATACCCATATAAACCTCCTGCCAGCAGCTCTAAAGCTCACTATTTAACACGTTATATCTCATTTGTTAAATCCAAAGTGTCCCCCCCCCCCACCACTCTGATATCTGTAAATGGACAGATATCAGAGTGGTGTTGATCTTCTCATCTAACTCTCAGCAAAAACGCATATAAGGGCATTTCCCAAAATGTCAAACTGTTCCTTTATACGCAGCTAAAATTACACTTGGAAGAGCCCCTAAAACCTATGATTGTTTTTTTTATTCTCTCTGAGGCCTCATTGGCCAAAGTTGTTTGTGTCAAAATGATTTTCCGGCTCGTAGAGAGAGGAGAGTTTAGAGGGTGGGCATTAGTCATCCACCAACTTAAATAAATACCAGCTGTATTTAGCGTACAGATAAGAGAGTTTGAGCTGTGCTAAGGTTTTGAAATGGGCTGATTCTCCTCCCCAGCATCTCCGACCCTGATTTCTGTCTCCCCTCCCTCCCCCAGGTGGCGTTGGTGTTTCCTAACAACGACCCTGTGGCCTTCATGGTGGCCTTCTACGGCTGCCTGCTGGCTGAGGTGGTCCCTGTTCCTATAGAGGTCCCGCTAAGTCGCAAGGTACTTGATGAAATCCACCTAAATGTTTTTATACATTGAGAAAGTCACACCTGAATGTCGGTAGCTGATCTGTAGCCATAGCTGCTGCTATCCAAAGCCCTTTTCAGTTTGACACTATTCCCCAGGCTTAGTTTCTCCTTTGGACGACAGGTAATAATTGTTCAGCGTTACTCCTCTGTGCTTCGGCCACGTCTGTGTTTCACCTCGTGCCCGGGAGCTCCGGGTGGAGACAAAGTGCTGGATCTTCAGTCTCAGCCGTCAGCTGGCGACAAGTGTTTCGGAGAGAATATTAATGTCTGCGAGCAGAAAAACACGTCGGAAACCCAACGAGTTTGACGAGCAGGGAACGAGCCCTCCTGCTGCCCTGCCGTCACACAGAAAATCCTGGTGATCTGCGTGCCATCACCCCCCTGGGACCTAACATGTCTGAAGGCCGGAGTCCCTGCTCTGACAAAACGCTAACTGAAGGAACCCGAAAAAAAGGATGAATGAATGAATTTTCAACTGCCAGTTATTTTACTTTATTTGGGCTCAGCTGTTCCTGCTCACTCTGCAGCCTCTGAGAGACGTGGCTGCTCGTCGCCGCAGCACTGACGGCGCGGGGTCGGCATGGTTACACAGTTGATTACTGCTGCAGCAGAAAATGCCTTTCTGCTGCACGTCGGCCCGGCTAGGTTCAGTAGATTCCCTTCCCCCATCCTGCATTTGTGCTGCAAGATTTTCCATAAAATGTCAGTTTGAGAAGCGTTGCAGCAGCAGTGCAGCAAACATCACTTCTGTTAGCGACTCCTGTGCTGTATGCGAACATGTGTAATGTTTTCCTAAAAGTTAATGAAACACCACAGTATTCAGTCAAATATGACTTGTAGTTATTTCTACATCAGGATATTAATTAATTAAGCAAGAACCTGGGGAAGAAGTGGCTCACGTTTCAACATGGAGGTTACTGTCTGCTCTCCCCCTCCCTGTGTCGCCCAATAGGATGCCGGCAGTCAGCAGATTGGATTCCTGTTGGGCAGCTGTGGCGTTACCGTGGCGCTGACAAGTGACGCCTGCCATAAGGGTCTGCCCAAGAGCACGACAGGAGAGATCCCACAGTTCAAAGGTGAGAGTGAAAACCATCAATCATAGTCTTTTTAACTTTGGGTGTTTATATTTTGGTATTTGTACTTTGGGAATGAAATCATTTCACGTCACTCCGTGGATAAGACACTGACTGGAGGTGTTTGTAAAGATGTGTGAATGACAGAGAATCGGGGTTTTTCTCCGCGTTGTACTGCCTTGTTTTTTTGAGTGACTCTTTATTCTGGTTTGATTGTTCACATGAATGAACTTTTCTCTCTCTCTCTCTCTCCGTTTCTGGGTCACGCTCGCCTCCTGCAGGTTGGCCCAAGTTGCTGTGGTTTGTGACAGAGTCGAAGCACCTTTCCAAACCTCCCAGAGACTGGTTCCCCCACATCAAAGATGCAAACAACGACACTGCTTACATAGAGGTGAGCTAGCTAGCACACACAACGATGACGTGCCTCCTTCATTGTGGACGCGTCAACAGAAGCTGGGACCTCGGCCTGTCGGACATTCTTCTGGTCGCCTCACCAACCGCTGGGTTAGCAGCTGTTGACAGCCTGAGCTGCATCTGCTGCTAATGTGGCCACACGTTATGCAGATCATTAAAAAAGTGTTTTCCTGTGTACGTGAAGTAATCAAAAGTAAGAATAGTAAGAATACTGCATGAAGCACGTTAGTGTGCAGGGCTGAAATGATTGTGACTTATTATCACTTAGTCGATCGCCAGGAAACCAATCGGCTTTCATTTTGATGAGCGTTTAATTGTTAATTCTAAGCTTCTCCAATGTCTCCCAAGACTTTTATTTTTGAAAACTGAATTTCTTTTGAGTTTTTGAACATTTTCTTTTAAATATTTTATAAACTAAACAGGTAGCTGATTAATCCTAAAGATAATCAGCAGATTAAACAATAACAGCCGACACGTCTCTCCCTGATTTTCTTATAGTGCCCCAAATCCCAACATTTTGAAACAGAGCTGCAATGATTATTCGACTGATCGATTAGTCAATCTACAGAAGATTAATCTGCAACTTAAACTCAGTTTTTAAGCTGAAATGTCTAAAACCCTCTGGCTCCAGCTTCTCGAATATGAGCGTTTGCTGCTTTTCTCTGTTTAATATTATTTCTGCTGTTGGTGGGACAGAATAAGACGTTTGATGATGTCATCAACAACCAAATGATTAATGGAGAAAATAATCTGCAGATTATTCCATGATGAAAATAATCATTAGTATGCAGCTTTATTTTGAAACCCAATACTGTTCACACTTGATTTGGCTAACTTTAGTTTAGAAGTTTAGTTGATCTTAATTTTGTAGTTTCTCTTTAGGCTCGTATACCTTTTTATCTTAACGTAGTTTGGTTAAATTGACTATATTTTAATGAATAGCACCTTAACAACGTGCCGACGTCTTAAAATGAACAAAACGCCGAAAGGCTGACTGAAGCAAACGCCTCCCTCTGCTCTCATTTCACTGATCGTCTGTTGTTTGTCTCTCAGTACAAAACCTGTAAGGACGGCAGCGTGCTGGGAGTCACAGTGACGAGGATCGCTCTGCTCACACACTGCCAGGCTCTCACCCAGTCCTGCAGCTACACCGAGGGTAGGCGCACACACACACACACACACAGTTCAACTTCCAGGGCATCAGTCAGCCGTTTAACCCTTTTCTCTCCCTCTGTGTGTGCAGCGGAGACCATAGTGAACGTTCTAGACTTTAAGAAGGATGTGGGCCTGTGGCACGGCATCCTGACGGTAAGACCTGCCTGCTAGAGGTTAGAGGTCAGGGAGCGTGACCTTCATTTCCTGTTTGCTTTTCACCCTCACCTCTGATTTCAGCCGTGTAAGCAATAAAATATTTGGTTAAACATTAGTATAAATGTAAAACCTATTATATTACTTTTTTAAAGCTAAAATCTGAGATACTGCAGCACATTAACAGTTTAAATCTTTTATTTGAATCTTTTATGACCACGTCCAGCTGATAATAGACACAAATAGGGTCAGAAACATGTTGAGCTTTCAATCTAAAATGGATACTTGTGTGAGTCTTGAAAGTAAAAGAATGAGCCTCGGCTCTAAATTCAAATGTGTCGTGTGTGTGTGGCGTGCAGAGTGTGATGAACATGATGCACGTGATCAGTGTCCCCTACTCGCTGATGAAGGTCAACCCTCTGTCATGGATCCAGAAAGTCTGCCAGTACAAAGGTCAGAGACGCACTCAACTCTCCCCATTCACCTGTCTGTCAAATAGATTAAATGCTAAATGTTCTGTGTGTGTGCTCCTCCCCCTGCAGCCAAGGTAGCGTGTGTGAAGTCCAGAGACATGCACTGGGCTCTGGTGGCCCACAAAGACCAGAAGGACATCAACCTGAGCTCACTGCGCATGCTGCTGGTGGCCGACGGATCAAACCCTTGTAAGGTCACACTCAGCCTCTGCAGCAGAGATATTCCACTAACGGGGGAGTTTAGGGAGGTGTAGTGGAGATAGGGAACGTCAGGGAAAATGGATAAACTCTCTTGGGACGACAGGAAACTGGGTCACCGTACAGGAATAGAGCAGGATGTGTCCAACTACGCACATTTGGTAAAATAGATGGTTTTCAGCCCAAGTGGAGTGGAAACGAGACTAAAATATAACGGATTTTCTGATCCGTACTTGTAGTTTTGCATGTTGTTTTCATTACTGCTGACCACAACAAGTTATTTTTCTATGTTCTAGTCTGCCAATGATTTTCAGTGTCAGCTTGGAACCTGCTTCGCATTTGTAATCCATCACAGTGGCTCTTTAGTCTGGCGTATTCTTCCACAAATATCCGTTTTCGTCACGTGGTGCTGCAGCTGTGAGTCAGGCTCCAAACAGCACATTTTTTAATTCAGGAAACAACCAACTTTTAATTAACCTTCATTTCAGTCAAGCAAGCCTGGCTGAGATCAAAAATCTCTTTTTCAAGAGGTTCCTGGCCAAGATAGGCTGCAATAACAGTGAGTTACAGGCAAACAATGTATGTCGTATAATGAAAACGTGCCACTAAATCAGAATTAAACAGAAATGCTGTATAGAATAAGATTTAATTTTAGAGAAATGGCTAAATGGCACCCTAAAACAACCCAAGAGCTTCCTCAAAACATATATTGTCATATTACTCTGAAGGATATGATGTGATATTTCAAAATGGCCCCATCTTATGATGTGACCTTAAATAAAAACATAAAAGTGGTGCTGGAGAAAGACAAAGAATCAGTAATTAAGTTATTTAGGCTAAAACATTAAAAACAAACAGTGAAAATGGTCCTTTAAGTATTTTTTTAAGTCGCTCAGGGAGCCTGGATATTTGATTATACACAGCTTTTTAGAACTTCACCTATTGGCTGTCTCATTTCCTGTTTGTTTCAGTGTATCTTGAAAATAGTTCAACGCCTGTGAAACGGTTCTGACAGTTTGTGGCGGTTTTTTTAGGGTCCATCTCCTCCTGCGACGCCTTCCTCAACGTCTTTCAGACTAAAGGGCTGAGAGCCGACGTCATCTGTCCCTGCGCCAGCTCCCCCGAGGCCCTGACCGTGGCCATCAGGAGGTACACACACACACACACACACCTATGTCAACACATCCACAGAGAGTCGCACATATATACAAATTCACACACTGAAGCGAAGCCAAGTCCAATTGATTTCCCTCTCCAGCACACAGCCTTTCATCACAGGAAGGAACAGAAGGAGCCGCTCTGCACCCACATCCAATAATCAGTCAATCACACGTCAATACAGACTGCTGCACAATAAACAAACATTATCAATAAATAGATATAAATACTCTTTATTAAACTGTCGATGCAGTGGTTTTGAAAAGAGTTTGAATGTTTGATACTGAACGAGCATATTAGGCAGCAAGTGAACATTTTGTTCTCCAAGTAAATTAAAATGGGCAGCGGAAGGATGTGAGCGACTTTGACAAGGAACCAAACTGCGATGGCTGGACGACTGGGTCAGAGCATCTCCAACACTGCAGCTCTTGTGGGGTGTTCTGGTCTGCAGGGGTCAGTATCTACCAGAAGTGGTCCAAGGAAGGAGAACCTCTGAACCGGCGACACGGTCATGGACAGCCAAGGCTCACTGAAGGCTGGACCGTGTGGTCCGATCCAACAGAAGAGCTTCTGTAGCTCAAACTGCTGAAACAGTTGATGCTGGTTCTGATAGAAAGGTGTCAGAACACACAGAGCATCGCAGCTTGTTGCATATGAGGACGCTCAGGGTGCATTGCTGTCTGGATGTTACGGCTGATCGCTGTATATACATGTCTGCACAGCTGCGTCTGGTAGTGCATTTGTAAACCTCCCCATTAAGGTTAACCCTGTAGGCTAATGATGACGCGTGTGTTTTGTGTTCAGGCCGGTGGAGGACAGCAGCCAGCCTCCGGGCCGAGGCGTCCTGTCCATGCACGGTCTGACCTACGGGGTCGTCAGGGTCGACACAGAGGAGCGCCTCTCGGTGCTCACCGTGCAGGACGTTGGCACTGCCACACCAGGAGGTACGACTCTGTGTGTGTGTGTGTTCTCGTATACTGAAGCACCTGACTGTTCCTCTGAAGAGTTAAACTGTTGGCCTGCAGCGTTGTCATGCACTGAATGGCAAAAAATCCATTAAGTCCATTAAATCGTAAAATTAGTTTTGAGGGTGTGTAAATGTGTGTCCTCTCCTTTTCATCAATGTCCAATTTTTGGGAGCGTTCTCTCTCTTCGTGAGTGGGTTCTGCTATTCAAGAGCTTCCAACGCTCGGAAATGGAACAAAAACAAAGACAGAGTTTTCAATATGGCTGCAGTTATGTCTGTGGGGACAAAGTCACACAGACAGTTTAACAAGGTATAACAAGAACATAAAATAGCTCTTAGGACATAATACATCATCTGTCCAGGTCCGAAAGAAAAATCCAAAGACAGCAGGGACGTTTTGACTTGGCATGGACCCAATTAAACCTGTTTTTGATCATAAAAAGCTGCAATTTACAGATTATATTCCCAATTAATTGTTTTAGAAAGCAATCCCTTTGAAATATATTCAGGTTACCATCACAGAAAATGTTCATATTTCAGCTTGAACCAAGAAGTTTTGTTTTTTAAAGGTGCCTAAAAGATTAATCGATTTGTCAAAATTGTTGCCGAGTTGAGTTTCGGTGGATCAACTGATGGATTAATTGACAAATCGTTTCAGCTCTTCACTTTACAATGCAATTTTTATAGTGATAAATAACTCATAAGTACACAATGTACCAAACATATCGCAGACTTAAATTGATGTATTAACACAATGAATGCTGTAATGTGCTAAGTATATAAATATAAATTCCAGGACTGAATATTTTGAGACCAAACAGATGAATCCACTGGAGATTGAAATTACAAAATGTAGCTTTTTTTCCTATGACATTCCACATAAGGAATACAGTACATTCTCTTCTGCTGGTGCAGTGTGAGTACGTTTATGCAAACGAATGAATGTAAATAGAATTCACACATGAGGAAGTGAAGGTCTGTCTCTTATAATCCTTAAAGAAGGCGTTAATCTGCGGAACGGAAAGTGTAAACCCTGCTGCTCAAACACGCAGGCTCCCACAGCTAATCAAACATCACGGTCACGCACACCCAGCTTCCTGTCGCTGTCAGCTCACACCACCCAGTGTTCACAGTGGGAACTACACCCGCTGTGACGCCAAAAACCTTTCTCCTCGGCCCTGTAATGGATGAGGAGGTTTGCTTCCACGAGAGAGCATCGGCCTAAAAATTACAATTAGAATCTAGAAATGTAAACTAGATATTGATCACAACCACCCTGTTAATCCTGCACAAGTACAGTACATTAGGGCCGTTCTGTGTTGTGGGACAATAAAACCTCTCCTGATGCCAAAGTTTATAATCCGCATCAATTCAATTCAATTTTATTTATATAGCGCTATATCATAACAGAGTTATCTCATAGCACTTGTTAATATAGAGCAAGGCCAAGCCAACTCTATATATGCATCAGTCATTAAGAATACACTGGCACCAGTTCCTGTTGACAAATGTCACCCGCTTCAGATATTCTCTTCTTAACCCAGTTCCTCGAGTACCCTGGTTTTGAGCTGGCACCACAGACAATAAGTTAGATGTCACAACTGGGTTACAACAACCTACTTTAAGCTCAAACTGGGATGTTGGCCCAGCGTGTTCCCACAAACAGGTGTATTTGGAGTGGACGCTGGCTCTGGTGGGAAGCAGGAGGAATTTCAACGTTGTTAACCCTTAGTCCCCCCCCCCCGTCTCTCTCTGTTTGTCTGTGTCCCACCCCCCTGTCCCCCCCACCCTCAGGCCTGGCATGTGTGGTAAAACCAGAAGGTGTCCCTCAGCTGTGTCAGACAGATGAGATCGGGGAGCTCTGTGTCTGCTCCATTGCCACCGGAACCTCCTACTACGGCCTCACCGGCATGACCAAGAACACCTTTGAGGTGAGGTGGTTCGCTGTGTGTGTGTGTGTGTGTGTGTGTGTGTGTGCGCCTACCCTCGGTGTAGCTGCAGGTGTATGTGTGTGTGTGTGTGTGTGCGCCTACCCTCGGGGTAGCTGCAGGTGTGTGTGTGTGTGTGTGTGTGTGTGTGTGTGTGCCTACCCTCGGTGTAGCTGCAGGACTGGGTGACAGCCTGGCAGTGTGCGATGAGCAGAGTGATCCTCGTCACTGCGACTCGCAACACGCTGGGAACTTCTAAACTGAAGTTAGCCAACTCAAGTGTGAACAGTATTGGGTTTCAAAATAAAACTGCATACTAATGATTATTTTCATCATGGAATAATCTGCAGATTATTTTCTCCATTAATCGTTTGGTTGTTGATGACGTCATCAAACATCTTATTCTGTCCCACCAACGGCAGAAATAATATTAAACAGACAAAAGCAGCAAACGCTCATATTCGAGAAGCTGGAGCCAGAGGGTTTTAGACATTTCAGCTTAAAAACTGACCTTTAGTTGCAGATTAATCTTCTGTAGATTGACTAATCGATCAGTTGAATAATTGTTGCAGCTGTTTCAAAATTCAAAAAATGGGATTTGGGGCACTATAAGAAAATCAGGGAGAGACGTGTCGGCTGTTATTGTTTAATCTGCTGATTATCTTCAGGATTAATCAGCTACCTGTTTAGTGTGTGTGTCTATAAACTTTCTGGCATCGATCATTTCTCTGACGCTGCACGATCGTTGCTTGAAAAAGCTTCTGGCATCACTGGCAAGTCCCACGATGCCTTGAGATGCAGTTCACTCATGTCTGAAAATCAATAGTGGCGAACTTCCCCATCGCACTGCGCTCTCTTCACCTTCGCGTGGTATCGTGTGTCAAAGACGAATCTTAAATGCACCTATTGATCAGACGTATCGTCTGGCTCAATTTGGCGCAGCGGCACTGGAAGCTATCATTTAAAATTCATTATTTATTACTGGAATTTATTATTCAGCGCAGGTGAGAATGTTAGTGCTTGTTTTCTCTCATTGGGAAAATTGGCAGTTAAAGGTTTAAAATTATTATATTATCTGCAGTTAGTTTGTTTCCTGCCTTGTTCTGTTTCAGCAGAGTCACACTAACATATCGTGGTTTTAACACAATGTTTCGCTTGTTTTAGGAGAAACTACATTTTGTTGCTTAAGAACATAAAATCAGACTTAAAGATGAATGTTTTGCGTTTTTGTCCCACCTCTAAAAGATTTGGTCTGTATTTTGTGATATTATCTGTGATATTAATCATGTCATGAATCTTTTCTTGGTGTTTATTGCTGCGTCACTCGAAGCTGAAGTTAAATGAGATGAACAGCGGCTACATTTTGAGGCTGGCAGTACGACATCATCAATATAAAAGTTAAAAATACTGGATGTCTGATTTTAGCTCCATCTTGCAGCTTCTAGAGCTGGCTGGTTGCCATGGCGACTGCAGCTGAGAGCCTGTGTGTTTGCAGGTTTACCCGGTGAGCGCCAGCGGGGGGCTGATCAGCGAGTACGCCTTTGTGCGGACCGGCCTGCTGGGCTTCATCGGCCCCGGCGGTCTCATCTTCATCACCGGCAAGATGGACGGACTCATCATGGTGAGTGGGCGGAGGCACAACGCCGACGACATCGTCGCCACGGCGCTGGCGGTGGAGCCGATGAAATTCGTCTACAGGGGCAGGTGAGTGTGAGGTGGGGCGGTCCAGAACTCCCAGGGGAGCGGAATAGTTTTTAATATCATTCTCATCGACAGGAGCTGAAAGCATCCATATTCACTGTCACCCTGATAAATGAGCCCCCCCCCCCCCCCCCAAACATAATACATCTAACAAAGTAGAGCAACAGTGATGAATCCAGAAACACTAGGTATAATCGTGTCCACGGCCAGCGAGGAGGACATTCATCTTTTACCTGACAGGGTCTGATGACGTCTCCCAGAGCTATTTAAGGTTCTGTAGAAAGCAAGTTAACACGGGAGGATGTAGATGTTTTTACAGCGAGTTCTATTCACTGATAACGTGTGAAGCAGGCAGGCCGAGCGCTGAGGGGGCTGTGTGTGTGTGTCTTTGTGTTATGGAGGGCCGTCTGTTTGCTGACAATATGCTCTGATGAAATCAGCCGTGGGTTTGGATTGTTTGGTAATGTTGTAAAACCCTTCCTGGCGTCCCCCCCTGGATGCAGTGGAGCTTCCATCTGAAAGTGAATTTCAACACATCACACCTGCTTTTCAGTTTCCTGTTTCTCTCCTCTGCTGCGATGCCAGACACTTAAAACCCGAGGAATCGCTTTTTAAAATCAGATCAGATGTTTGGGCCCTTTGCGTCCGTTGCTTACCAACAAAGTTTCAGCACAGAAGAAGTAAAAACCTAACATCTCAGATCTGGTTGTGCATCAAACTGAATGTCACAGTGATGTTTTTACATCACAATCATCTGATAACGTTTCTGCTAATGTGGGTTTTTGATGCTAAATGTTATCGTGGTAATATTCCTTATCATGGAGTCTGACCATTAGTGGGCGAAATATTCAAAGTACTCAATTTTGCGTGTACGTGCACGCAAGATTTCCACTATTATTCCAAATATGGCAATATTCTGAATTTGATACAGGTCCGTGTGGATATTCCGAATTAGGCCTTATTCCAAAATATTCCGAAGAAGACGTGTGAGATCTGCCGATCTTATTTGGGTTTCAGGAACCATTTTTCGAGGCTGGGGAAGAGATGCATTCACAAAGGGAAAGCCCACATTTCTGGTGGGAGGGAGAAACGCAGCTACTTTTAAATGTCACGAAAGATTTGGACATCAGCAGGTTTTTGGCCACGAGCAAATATCACAACGCCGACCTTTTGAAGAAGGTGGCTAAACAAATGAAGCCATGTAAATATTGTCTTTTTCGGAAAAAGGGCAAAAACTGTAATATGTCGTGCACGTAAACGTAGTTGTTGTTGTTGTTAGGTCCATAACAGGACGCCCAAATCCTGTTTACAGCTCATTTATTGCAGGTTTGAGTATTTTGAGTATTTAACAATAAGCCCAGTGTACGAGGCAGCGTTATGGTCAGCAGCAGCTACAGTATGTGGAAGTGAAGTCCTCCTCCGTCCCTGCAGGATAGCGGTGTTCTCTGTGACGGTGCTGAGGGACGAGAGGATCGTGGTGGTGGCCGAGCAGAGACCCGACTCCACAGAGGAGGACAGCTTCCAGTGGATGAGCCGCGTCCTGCAGGTAGATCACCTACTTCCTTAAGATTTAAAAGGGACTGTGAGAACAAACTCTCTTCTGTCCGAAGGGTGACGTGTTTTTATTTTTGCTGCCTCGACACCAGAAAGCGAAAAGCCAGTTTTCTTTATGGAATCACTAAGATATAAAAGCAGAAATTCTGAGACTCCAAATGTAGCCAGCAACACTGTCAGAATGTAAGATTGATTATTGATCAGAAATGTAATCCCTAAACAAGCTGCAGGCATTTGTCTGTTCTTTATTTTATGTATGAATGCCAGATGAAATAACAAACAACATGCGTTCACTCCTTTAGGTCGACGCTTTAAATTCATTAGGCTTTCTATTATTCAAATGCCCCCCCAAACAACAAAGTTACATTTTGATTTTAAACTTTGATTTTGCCGTGAACGAGGTTGTTTAACATTATTTATTTGTTTTACACTATTTTACAGCTTTTTCCAAACCAAATGTTTCTTAAACCATAGTTTCACAATAATTCCTCATCAGCAGATAATCCCACTGTCCTCTCGCTGTCCTCTCACTGTCCTTCCTCTGTCCTCCCTTTGTCCTCCCTCTGTCCTCCCTCTGTCCTCCCTCTGTCCTCCCTCTGTCCTCCCTCTGTCCTCTCGCTGTCCTCCCGCTGTCCTCTGTCCTCCCTCTGTCCTCCCTCTGTCCTCTTGCTGTCCTCCCTCTGTCCTCTTGCTGTCCTCTTGCTGTCCTCTTGCTGTCCTCCCGCTGTCCTCTTGCTGTCCTCCTGCTGTCCTCCTGCTGTCCTCTTTCTGTCCTCCTGCTGTCCTCTCGCTGTCCTCCCTCTGTCCTCCCTCTGTCCTCTCGCTGTCCTCTCGCTGTCCTCTCTCTGTCCTCTCGCTGCCCCCTCTCTGTCCTCTCGCTGCCCTCCCTCTGTCCTCTTGCTGTTCTCCCGCTGTCCTCCCTCTGTCATCTGTCCTCTCACTGTCCTCTGTCCCTCCTCCTCACTCTCAGGCCATTGACAGTATCCACGGGGTGGGCGTGTTCTGCCTGGCTCTGGTCCCGGCCAACACCCTGCCCAAGACTCCTCTGGGCGGCATCCACCTGTCAGAGATCAAGCAGCTGTACCTGGAGGGGGGGCTGCACCCCTGCAACGTCCTCATGTGCCCCCACACCTGCGTCACCAACCTGCCAAAACCCCGGCAGAAACAACCAGGTGGGGACCGGGCTCGTTTGTCCGTATGTGGGTCTGCAAATGGTCCTGGTTTGTCGCTTATTATAGATGTCGACGTGCTGATCCTGTGTGTGTGTATTGCAGAGATCGGACCTGCCTCTGTGATGGTGGGGAATCTGGTGTCAGGGAAGAGGATCGCTCAGGCCAGCGGCAGAGATTTGGGACAGACCGACGACAACGACCAGGTGAGACATGCACAAACCGGCGACGGGGTCCTGGGCGGCCAAGGCTCATTGATGGTCGTGGGGAGCGAAGGCTGGCCCGTGTGGTCCGATCCACAGCTCAGTTTGTTGCGTATGGGGACGTTCTAGGTGCTGTGCTGTCTGGATGTTACAGCTGATCAGTGTGTGTGTACGTGTATATACAAATTCATATATTACCGGGTAATCTGTGAACTTCATGCATTTGTTATCGCAAAGCAAAACAACCACCAACACACGAGAAACAAATATCGTCCAGTAAAGGAAAATAAAAGAAGTCTTTATCATCATGGCAACAAGACTAGAGTTTAAACGTTTAGTTGATTTGAAAATAATCAGCAACTATTCTTATAATCGAAAATCTCTGGTTTCAGTTTCTGCTTTGCTGTATTTTATGATTGTTGTAAACTGAACGTCTTTTGGGGTTTCGGACTGTTGACTGGAAAACATTTACATCTGTAAATGTCACCAAGGACTCTGTGAACTTGTGATGGACGTTTTTCAAACAATAATAATAAATCGGATGATTCGATAATGAAAGTATTGAGATCTAAGTAGAATCTAAGTAGAACCTTTCCCTTGTTGAAGATGATAAATATACTGATGTTTGATTAAAAAGGTACATTTGAACTCCCCTCTGTGCCTTGAGAGAAAATATCGATGCTCTGCTTTCATCACTGAGTTAATTCAGAGCTGCGGACGTTCAGAAGCTAAAGTGAAGATCGGAACTGTTTTTCGATCAGTAGCTGATTGAAAACTTGAGGTTTTCCCACCTCTGTTTCAGAAGAAGAGGTGTCGGTAAAATGTATTCCTCAGAAGCAGTTTGACACATCGGCAGCTCGTCTCTTACCTGCTTTAAGATTTCACTGTGATATTGATTAAGCCACTTTAATGTTCTGGATAGACGGCAGAGACTCAGCTGCTGCAGTAAAAAACTGATGCACTATCAGCAGCGTTGCTGAATATGATGGATCAAACTAAAGATTTATTTACACCAGCGCCTGTACTGGCTGTATAACAACTTTTACTACTTTCGTCTCGTGTGCACTTTCACATGATGTGCTGATGTTAGTAGAAATTCTCATCGTTTTATGGCGCCCGTAAACGCGTTTGATGCATCTCTGCTGTTCTTCACAGTGAATTTAAATCCGAGAGGTTTCTTTAACTTTGTGTGACGTCTGTTTCACAGCTTAAATGGTAGTGCGGAACACAGGGCGGTAACGTCACACACAGACTACACAAACAACGTCTGCAAATGTCAGGATCTGTGGTGAAGATGAAACGCAGTTCAGGGGTGATAACCTCGGCTTTGATCGCGCTTTTCAGTTCCTGTTCCTGTCGGAGGTTTTGCAGTGGAGGGCTCAGACCACACCAGACCACGTCCTCTACACCCTGCTCAGCTCCCGGGTAACAACACGCACCCCTGACCACCGTCACAGATCACATTACAGACGATCAGCCTCTCAGCTGTGTGTTTATAATCTGCAGCACGCTGACTAACAACTACTTTAAACCTGAATGTGTAATCTGAGTAAGATAAAATGTGTATCTGTAACAAGACAATCTTAAAGTCTTAGCACATTCTGAAAAGGTCTTATCTACAGTGGCCCAGATGTATTACAGTGAGTAAATGAGGATCTTGCTGATAACTTTTCCTGTTGTGATTTTAAAATCGACCCTTGCTCTCCTGTCTCTTTCCTTCCACTGCTCTCTCCTCCCGCCCCACCTCCAGGGGGCGGTGTCCAGCTCCCTCACCTGCCTGCAGCTCCATAAGAGGGCGGAGCGAGTGGCGGCTCTGCTGATGGAGAGAGGAGGGCTGCAGGAAGGAGACCACGTCGCTCTGGTCTACCCACCAGGTCAGAGATGCTGCACGACAACATCTGTAGATTTGGACCATTTGACGAAACTGAATTGATCATTCACACCTCTCTCCCTCTGTGTGTGTCCTGCAGGTATCGACCTGATTGCAGCCTTCTACGGCAGCCTGTACGCCGGCTGTGTTCCCATCACGGTGCGACCGCCGCACCCTCAGAACATCTCCACCACCCTGCCCACCGTCAAGATGATCGTGGAGGTCCGAGATTTCACTCTTAAAATGCTACTTTTTCGATTAATGATTGTTTTTCAAAGTCAGTTTCTGCTCACTTTGCTGCCACCCATCACACCACTAAGGACTGTACAGTTTTTTACATGTCTCCATTAATCTGTACTTATTTCTGTCCGTGTGCTGCTACAACACCTGCATTCGCCCTCTGTGGATCAATAAATTCTCATCTCATCTTTTTCAATTTTCCTTTGGGACAGAGATAAGGATTATTTATCATATCTCATCTTCCTTCTATTATTTTTCTTGTTCGCATTTGTTTTGTCATTTTATTTCTTTCTTTATTCATTCAGACATTAAAAAGCGTCCTTAAGCAAGGCGCTGTGTTGCTGTGTAGCTGACCTCTGACCTTCCAGAGGAAAAGAGGAAGAAGGTAAAGAATGAATTATCATCATTAAATGTTCATATAACCGTCTCTCTCTGCAGGTCAGTCACTCGGCCTGTGTGATGACCACGGCGGTCATCTGTAAACTGCTGCGCTCTAAGGAGGCCACAGCCACTGTGGACATCAGGAACTGGCCGCCCGTCCTCGACACTGGTACAGCATCTTCTCTAACAAACACACAAACCTGGTCTACAATACTGGTGAAGACATGCACATTAACTCCCCTAGCCGTGACCATCACAAGAACATGAACCCAGCTCTTACTCTAATTTTACCTTTTAACCTCTACCCTAACCTTACAGGCACCCCGAGGAAAGCAGATTTGAAAGAATATTGTGATTTTCTTGCTATTACTCTTCTTCTTCCTTGCATTGTACTGACAAATTGCTGTCGCGTAAAACCATCGACGGCACGAGATGCAAACAAACCAGGGAAACGGAGCTCCACTTGTGCCAGCAGTGATCAAAAACCTCAGTGTTTAGGGCGACGCACACCTGCACCATTTTCTGTATGAGCACTGTAGTCTCACATCTGTATTGAACAGATCGAGTAGGACATGGGAAAAGGAAAATTCCACAACAGCACACACACACGTCATCTTGCAGCAACTCTTACAACAACAAAAAAAAAGCATTAATTTAGTCACATTTGCGTCCCGGATTGGAAGATCATCCTTACTGGACTTTGAGTACTTCTTCTGTCAGTGTGACACATCTGGCCTGTGCTGCACTTGTGTGGGGATGGAAGATGGAGCAGAACTGTTACTGAGTGCACATTATTTTAGGTTTCCATCGTTTTGATGCTGGATAGTTGTAAACATTCAGTCAGCAAGAGAGTAAAAAAAAAAAAGGGAACTTTTTACTATTTTTCTGAAATATTTGGATTTTTATTAAAACAGTCCAGTATGAACTCAGGACATTTGAGGACTTTACAAGGCAAAAATTACAACCAACAGTGAATGCAAAAAATAAGCAAGTTTTGCACAGTTTCTTTTTATGCCCATGCAAGTGAAGTATCGGCCGTGTTAACAGCAAGCGTTAAATCTCTATGACAACGAGCTGCTGTAGCGGCTTTGTGGGTTCAACTTGAGGTCAGTGTTTCTGAACTGTAACTCAACAGACTGTCCTCTCCAGTGTAATAAAACAGAAATGTGTTTGTGTGTGCGCACTGCAGACGACCTGCCAAAGAAGAAGCCTCCAGCTCTCCATAAGCCCACCAACCCTGACGGCCTGGCCTATCTGGACTTCAGCGTGTCTACGACCGGCATGCTGGCCGGAGTTCAGGTCAGCTCAGCGCTAATCCTCATCCGCCGAGCCAAACCTCTTCCAGCCTCTCGCCTGGACCGACTCCCCTCCTCATTCCATCCATTCATTACTTTTTCAATTCAGCTGTCAGAGCAGCAGCAGTCGACACACTTACAGGACGCATGACAAAAGAGAAGAATAAAAGCTCATTTGGCTCACTGTGGAAACCCCAGAGCCTTTTTAACATGAGCGTGTGAAATAAACACCAAACTGAGAGTTGCGTCCTCTCGACAGACACGCCTGTTTACGTTTGAAGCTTAAATTTGAGTTTGGGAAAAGAAGCAAAGTTTAACTGTCCTGTCTTTCTACCCTGTTTCTTGTCTGTCTGTCTGTGTGTTGTTGTTGTGTCTCTCTTTCCTTCCCTGCCTCTCTCCAGATGTCCCATAATGCCGTTGGAGCCTTCTGTCGGTCGGTGAAGCTACAGTGTGAGTTGTACCCGTCCAGAGAAGTTGCCATCTGTCTGGATCCCTACTGCGGCCTCGGCTTTGTCCTCTGGTGTCTCTGCAGGTTGGTGCGACGCTTAAATGTGTCTTCATCTACTTGCACGCCATTAAAAATGTATTTTATTTATCAGTCATCACTCGACGTCGGTGTTGGACCTCACCGATGCTCTGGTGTCTGTACGGGAGCAAATCCCTGCAGCTGGTTCAACATGGTGAGAGTAACACATGGTTTTGGAGTAACACACAGGTGTCCGTGTACCTTTTGTTCTTTATAATCACAAATCAAAAAAAGTCACCACTGGGAAGGAAAATAAAAAATGTATGATTCGTGTCAGAAAGTTTATCTAAAGACATCCATTTAAAAACAAGAACAGAGATTTTAAAACTTCCCTCTCTGGTTCCAGATCTCAGGTCTGCTTCATTTTAAATCCTCAGCTCATGAATTCATAAACTTGGCGAGAGCAGATTTGCCTCAGCCGAATGTCTTGTAAATAAAGCAGACTGCAAATCACCTTCGGTATGAGAATTCCTCCTCAATGACTTTAAAGCAACAATACCTCCCGTTTGCACCTGATTGTTAGAATAAATGTCTCTCAGGTTTCTTCATCTCAATGAGGCCAACTGGTTACATGCTGGATAGATGGTCATTTTATTGCGCGTAACCATTAAAAAGGTCCTTGAAGAGAATTGCATTGTGTGGTCTGCAGTGTGTATTCGGGCCACCAGTCCATCCTGATCCCCCCGGTGGAGCTGGAGTCCAACCCGGCGCTGTGGCTGCTGGCCGTCAGCCAGCTGAGGGTGCGAGACACCTTCTGCTCCTACAGCGTCATGGAGCTCTGCACCAAAGGACTCGGCCTGCAGACCGAGGCGCTCAAGGTCAGCGAGACACTGATGCAACCGACATGTCATTTCGTGTAACATTCACTTCACACATTTAAACCAGTTTTTTTTTTTAACCACAGGGAGTTTTCTAGGAAGCCAGGAACATTTTTAGGAACTCATATATATTTTTCTACCTCCATTTTGCCTTCATCTGGATCCCAGGAACCTGCTCCTGACGGACTGCTTTCCTTATCACACCATGTGTCACAAGTGCTAAAATGAAGCCTTGCACCAGGCCACCATGTTTGAATCTAATCTGCCTGATTTTTGTAGCTGGTGTTGTGTTTTGTCTAGAATAAGGTGCCAACATAGTCCCTGTTCTGGGGGTGCTACTTTCCAATGTCACAGGAACTATCAGGACTCGATGTCGCTGACTGGTTGAAAACAAAACCTGCATCCACTACAGTTTGTACAGATTCATTCACACGATAAGGAAACACAGTGCTACGCGTGTTGTTTGATGTTAAAAGGCCAGAGAGATATAGAGACGCTGCAAAAGTTAATTTGCTGATTATTTTGTTTGATTGTTTTACCATAAAATTAATAACCATAAAACATCTTTGGAGACGTGTGTTGTGGAGGTTTCAGCCTTCTTTTCCACCTCTGCATGTCTCTAGCGGTGTACATCTAATCAAACATCAGCGCCGCAGTAAATACAAAAAAGAAAAGGATGCCTTTGTGGTGGTCGTGTTGTTTTCTTCTGCTCCTCATACACATTTATTAATGGATCATCAGACTAATCCTTCATGACCTAACTGAATTTTTGTTACTAGTTTAGTTCTTGAGTCGAGCTCCTGTGGCTACAAAGTTCCTGGAACTATTGTTGAGGCCTTTTTGTTCCTAATTCCTGAACGTTGTTCCTCTTAGTACGCCGGACTATGTGGTCATAAATTGCAATGTAAAAGCGCCCTTTTATCCAATAATGATAATGATTATGATAATCATTAATAATGACTAGCTGAAATGGCTAATAATAATAATGCTAAGAAATCAGCCCCACAGAAAGTTTCCTGTGAGAATTCCTCTATAAGACAGGAAGTGATGTCACTGCTGTCACTGTCCTCGCACCAGGTTTCAGTTCTAGGACAATGATCTGTCCTCCTCAGTCACAGTCAGAAGGTGACTTGTCTTGTGGCTGCTCGTCACTTTCCCCAAAAATGCATCAGTACAGTTGGACTCACCGTTCAGATAAACCCACAGATTCTGACCCCCCCCCCCATGTAATTAACTCGCACTCTGCCTGAGACCTCATCTGACTGCTTATGTTGCACCTCTGATTGGTCACTAACTGAAGCTGCAGAGTTAATTTAATGACTATCTGTCTTTTAGTCGCCATGGAGACTGAAAGGCAAACACAGAATGAAAAGTAGACATATTTCTGGACTTGTGAGGACATAAAGCAGTCCCTAGCTCCGTACTCTAACCTTAACTTCAGTCTTAGCTTAGCACTAAAACCAATCAAGGCTAAACAATCGAACTGTGCTTCTTTTCTTTAAGGAGCATAAAACCCAACTTTTACCTCCCAAAGGCCACCCAGCACTGTCGTCGCTGCCTGTGTTCATATTGTAATGATTCAAGCACAAATGGTCTTTTCTGCAGCTACAGAGGAATCAAACTTTGTGCGTTATTTTCTGTGACAAAGAAAAAGTTTTAACAGCAGCAGAATGCAGTGCTGTGACTCCTTTGGGAGATTTCGTTCACAGTAACCTGCACCTGGACAAGCTGGCTTTGGGTGTGTTTTTACACTGATAATGTAAAGTAAGCTTTTTTGTAAAAAAGCTTTGCAAGAGAGGTAGGAAGCTAAAAACGGGTACAAAGGCCTATCCTAAAAGCTAAAGCCCATATAAACAGGATTAAATGAAAATAATGAGGGATGTAAAGGACTGCTGCTGCTGCAAAAAAGAAAAAATATATGTATGACAATTATTATAATGAACACCCTCAAACAGATAAGAAGAAGCCCCTCAGTGACACATTATTTTCCCCCACGTCTCTCGTCCAGGCTCGGGGTCTGGATCTGTCCCGGGTTCGGGCCTGTGTCGTGGTGGCAGAGGAGAGGCCCAGGATGTCGCTCACACACTCCTTCTCTAAGCTCTTCAAAGACCTCGGCCTTCACCCGCGATCTGTCAGCACGTCCTTCGGCTGCAGAGTCAACCTGGCCATCTGCCTGCAGGTAACGGCAGCTGGACAGATTTTCAACGAAACACTTCGACTCTTCGTCTGTAGCTCTGCGTTTTGCCACCTCGCAGCCACATGAACACTTTGGGTTTACATCATCCATGTGTCGGAAACCTTCATTAAGACTGATATATTTTGATATGATTAAGATATGAGTCCACAGTATGTTTCTGGCTCTGAAATGTGTAACAGCGAGTATCGTAGATTATATGATCGGACTCATCGTCTTGTTTACTTATTCTTTGTTCATGTAGTTGCTGCTTCCTGATTTTGCCCATTTTAGACTGAATTTAGACAAACTTTAAACTGTCAAATTACCCAAAAAAGTAAAACAATAAGCTTTTGGAGAAAAACATGTATCCATTGAAAGTAAAGTATTGTTTTGGTGTCTGTGGGCTTGGTACTGGTGTTGGCAGATTCACTGAACAAGAACCAGTAAACACTCCAGCACCACTCTGATCACATGCTCACCGTGTCTGTGTTGTGATTGGCTGCAGGGCACTTCAGGACCGGACCCCACTACTGTGTACGTGGACATGAGAGCACTGCGCCACGACAGGTAACCATAGTCTGTCCCCGTCTGCCTGTCACGTTTTTATTTTCCCTCTCTTCACTGCACAAAACTGTGACGTTTGCACATTTGTGTGCTTCAGGGTTCGACTGGTGGAGAGAGGTTCCCCTCACAGTCTGCCACTAATGGAGTCTGGCAAGGTGAGTGCTTCAGGTTTACATTAAGATTGTTGTTTCCAAGCTCAAGACTGTGATGGCAGGTTGGGTTAATTCAATGCTTTGTCAAATTAAACTGGATTTCATTGGATTTCTCTCCCATGAGACCCCATTTGAGAGGTTTGTTGCAAGATATAGCTCATGACTTTGTATGTGCAAAGTAAGGAGATTTGATTTGGAAATTAAACTTTAATTTTGAAGAGGAGCCTTTTCAAGAAGCCCTCCAGCAGACACAAGCTGCACTGAAATGGCAGCAAACTGAATGACAGAAGATTGGACTAATTCTGCTCTCGACTGCTCGTCCTCCCACATCCAGTGAGTCAGAACAGACAGCAGGTTTGAGTCCGTGACGAGCCCTGAAACATCCCCCCCTCCCTGTCTGTCCCTGGATATGTATCGCACCACCTTCACCACGTGGTCTTCTAAAATGTCGCCCTTTTTTTTTTCCCTTTTTCTTACTGGTTAAAATACTGGCTATGGTGTAGACCTGAAAACAGCCAGCAGTGGCGTCACGGTGCACTGCGTCTGCGGCAAGGTGAGAAGTTAAACCACTGCTGTGTGTTTAAGTGTCGGACTAACAAAGTCGATTTTTCATGAGAAAAGTGACTTTTGTTTTGCCCAAAATAACAAGGTACTCAAAGTCCTGATCCAGAGATGACAGGATAGAAAATAACTAAATCTGATCTCATCCTGGCAGATGTTGAAGGAAGATGGTAATATAACCTGCAGTGAACGACTCGCCCACACTCAGCAGACGTAGTCAAGCCAGCTTTATTTATAGAGCGACTTCCACATTTAGTTTTGTCCATAATGGACAGAGACGGGAGTGCCATTAATATAAGTTCAGTATCAAGAGACATTAAACAGGTAGTCTTGCAGATGTTTCACAGCTGTAAGAAAATCATCCACAATATGGGGGTTAAACAGACGTAATTATCCAAATAATAACAATATCTTAATAATACATCAGCATGGAGAAATGCAAGGCATGGTTAAACTGGTGTGAAAGACAAACTGCTGTTAAGGACTGAAATGAAAATAATATATTTTTTAAAGAATCGTCTTTTAGCGGCCATCCTGAGTCCTGCTGCAGCTCTTCAAGGCTGCTGCTTTAATCCAGGAGCAGATCGCATTGTACTCGGCAGCACTTACAGATCTCTTAGCAACTAACCGAACTCCCCTCAGCGAGGTCAGCGGGAGGAGAGCCGGCGGCTCTAATTATGTAACAGTCGACACCTGAGAGGAAAGAGAAGGCAGTTTGTGTTAATTGATTCCATAACTTTGTGAGAACAGTTTGCTGTTTGACTCTCAGGAGGTGGGCCAGGGTTGTTTTTTTGTGGGTTTTTGTTTTTCTCTCTCTGTTGCCAAAGAGATGAAGCTACACGCAGTTGGTGTTACGGTTAGCTGCCATAAAAATAATTTAAATTCCCACGAGGAAATCATTGATCGTCGATGCGTTTGATCAAAGTTTAAATAGGCAGGCCGAAACATCTCAACTGCTGGATGTGTTGCCGTTGATCTGGTTCATTCACTCATGTTCCCAGAGGATGACTCCTACTGACTTTCCCTCTAGTGCCGCCATGAGGTGGGTTTTCATTGCTGGTTTTGAGGGAAATGTCTCAGCAACTATGGGATGGATTGTCATGAGCTTTGGTTTATAACCAAATACCTGCTATCAGCCTCAGCTGCACTTTGTGTTTAGTGCAAAATGTTAGCATGCTAACACGCTAAGCTAAGATGGTGAGCATTGTAAACAGGATACCTGTTAAACTGCAGCATGTTAGCATTTAGCTCACATGGTGGAAAGTAAGTACATTTACTGAAGAACTTTTTTTTTGCTACTTAATATTTCTACTACTCTAGAATTTAGTGGCAAATATCGTACTGTTTACTTCACAAAATTTATTTGATAACTTTAATTTAATCAGGTTATGAATACATATACTCAACAGAAAAAATATGTATTAATGTAGAATATATATTATTATTAGTTAAGATGAGACTTTATCGAGCTATATAGCTAGAAAGAATGATCCACCTTTATCAGCTGCAACCTTAATGTTAATGCATCAGTAATTATAATATAATAATATAATATAAATTATTATTAAATGGGCCTTTCTGCAAATTGAGTACTTTTACGTTTGGGACTTGAAGTATATTTTGATGCCAATACTTGTAACACAGTATTTCTACACTGTGGTATTGCTACTTTTACCTCTCCTTCTTGGATTTTACTGGACACGAGACTAAAGGTGAATTACCGGCGCTTGAATTTGATGGTACACGCGTCGTGGAAACTCGTTTTTGTGAGTTTGTGAGGAATCTGTAGCTGCTTGAAGCAACATGAATCTTTTCTTGGAGGTCGATGAGACGTCTTCCCCCACACTGACACACAAAGAGAGGACGTCATGTTTCAGGGCCGGGCGTCCATCAGCCCGCTGTTTATTTTGACTCACTGTATGTGGGAGGAGAAAACGTTGTTTACCCGTCCGTGCATCCTTTCTTTGAATGCATCATGAACAGAACGCTTTACTGTGTGTCTGTTTGTTGTGTGTGTGTGCAAGATTAAATCTGTAAATAAACTTCTGTTCGCTGGTTCCTGACATGAAAAACACATTTTCTCAGATGAGGTTTTGAACTGAAATTTTAAGTTTTTTTTAAAGTGTAACGTTTATATGTAAACATCTGGGTCTGCTCTTGGAGTTGTGTTCATGCTGGAATCAAACACGTGACTCAGCGTGAAGCGGTAACCGTGGCAACCGAATTAAAAAATATACATACTTATATTTTTTTCCCTTTTCTTTCAGATCCTACCTGGAGTTCGTATCATCATCGCCAACCCAGAGACCAAAGGACCGCTGGGAGACTCGCACCTCGGAGAGGTCGCCTCGCTGTCTTTTCTTTCTGTTTCCCATTTTCCTTTCTTTTTATTTTTATTTCCTTTTCCTCTGTCTTTCTGTCCCTTTATTTTCTATGTCTCTCTTATCTTTTCTTTCTGTCCTTTTTTTTTTCTTAGTTTTTCTTTTCTTTCTTTCTTCCGTTCCCTTTTCTTTTCCTTTCTGCCTTTCTTTCTCTTTGTTATACTCTTCTTTTTCTTGTTTTCTGTTGTGTTCCTTTGTTCCTTCCGTCCCTCCATCTCTCTCCTGGGTCTTTTTCTAGAAATATAATTTAGAGTTTAAAGTCTCATTTAGCTGCATGCACTGACAATCTATGTTTCCCTCCCCACTCTGGAATATTGTTATTCATTTCCTTATTTCTCCACGGTTTTAAATAGATTTAAGTAAAACTTTCAGCAGCATCATGAATGTCCTTAATAGCCTTTCAAGAACGTCCTGTGTTTCAACACTGGATTCTTTGGACTCTCTCCTGTTGCTCCCGCAGATCTGGGTGCACAGCGCTCATAACGGCAGCGGTTACTACAGCGGTTACGGCGAGGAGGTTCTGCAGTCCGATCACTTCAACTCCAGACTCAGCTTTGGAGACACTCAGACAGTCTGGGCCAGGACGGGCTACCTGGGCTTCCTCCGCCGCACGGAGCTCACCGACGCCAACGGAGGTGAGTTTTCTCTCCCGGACTCCTGCGTTTCCTGTCTGCCTGCTACACCGACGCCAACATGGCCGTTTTCTGCGTCTCCCTGTGTGTCCAAACAGAGCGACATGACGCTCTGTTCGTCGTGGGAGCTCTGGAGGAGGCCATGGAGCTCAGGGGAATGAGGTACCATCCCATCGACATTGAGACATCCGTCATCCGAGCCCACAAGAGCATCATGGAGTGGTAGGTCTCACAGTTTTATTACAGTATTACACTCAGTTAGCTTGCGAACACTCGGTCTGGATGATATATCTATATTTATGCAACTAAAGCTGTCAGGTAAATGTTGAGGAGTAAAAAGTATAATATTTCCCTCTGAAATAAAGTAGAAGTATAAAGTGGTGGAAAATGAGCACCTCAGTCTGTTAAGTCTAGTATTTGAGTATTTTACATTTCAGCACTGCTTTGGTGAAGAAAGTGGAACATGAAGCAGCTAATAAGCCAGATATTTGTGTAATTTATGTTCAACGTAACATGTCAGATGTGATCTGCTGCCCCCTAGTGGCCAAACTAAATCAATGAATGCAGCTTTAACAATAGAAAACATGATCCCCCCCTAGCGCGGTCTTCCCCTGGACCAACCTGCTGGTGGTAGTGGTGGAGCTGGAGGGCTCCGAGCAGGAGGCCCTGGACCTGGTTCCCATGGTGACCAAGGCGGTGCTGGAGGAGCACTACCTGATCGTGGGCGTTGTCGTGGTGACGGACATCGGCGTCATCCCCATCAACTCGCGCGGCGAGAAACAGCGCATGCACCTCCGTGACGGCTTCTTGCAAGACCAGCTAGACCCCATCTACGTGGCCTACAACATGTAGCCTGTGTGTGTGTGTGTGTGTGTGTGTGAGAGAGCATGCATGCGTTTGTACGCCGTGCACATCGCCGTTGTTGTTCATTTATTTCCCCAAATCAAGATGTACTGTATTTTTGAACCTGCATATGGTGTGGTCTTAAATTGTCCGTTTCCTTTAAAGTCGTGTTGTGCCGGTTGGTTGATGGATGGTGGTATGATCATTTTTACACCCCACGTTCAATCTCGTGACCGTCACCCGGAGCTCGTCGCTTAGGAAGCCTTAGGGGGGAACACTGTGTACGGGGCGACAGCTCCGGCCGTCATTTCTTCGGATATTTTAGGAAGTAATGGTAGAGAGAGAGAGAAATACTAGAGACTGTATCTGTCATCATGTTTTACTGGTCGACTCAAAAAAATCCCAGGTCTGTGGTATTATTTCAATTAGAACAGGGGCAGCCAGATTACTGTAAAAATATAAATATTGTACATAGACATAATAATCTATATGGAGAGGTACCTAAAACACGATGAGGTATAGTAGCCCTATATGCAGCTCTCTCCACCTGCACCCTGTGTGTGTGTGTGTGTGTGTGTGTGTGTTCATCCATCTGTGTTAATGTGTGACATTTTACATAGTTTTAATGTGACTCACGCAGCAGATTTGATCCTTTTTTATGGAGACTAGAAACAGTAACGGTTGAACCTGTTTAAACTGAAAACATCCACACACACAAAGGACAACGAGAAGACGTTCTGCGCGGCGCAGAAGAAACATTATTTCACCTTCTCAGAGTTTAGTTTCCGAAAGCTATTTTAAGCCAAAAAATAATAAGTGCAATGTCAATTTAAAGCAAACCTTTACCATGCACAGTAACCGTCTGTTTTCATCAATACCTTGTTAAATTACTTGCAGGAAACCTGTGAAATTCAGTCTCTAAACAGGGTTCCTACAAAGTCTAGAAAGTTTGGAAAATGCTTAATTTTAACTGTTATGTTTTAGGAATGTGCTCGAATTTGCAGAAACCCCCCCCGAACAGTGTTTGATTTTTTTTTTTTTTGATCATCGACACAGTCACTCGTGAACTAAGTCTTTTGATATTTGAAATGAAACGATCCCGTCGTCGTGTTTGTTTGTCGTCTCCTGGCAGTCTGGAAGGTTTCTGAACTCTGTACGAACCCTGTTTAAAGCAGCCAGAAGCATCTGGTCGAGCAAAGTGCACTGTGTGAATATAAAACAAATGTATTTAAAGGGCGTTTACGGGACGAATCAAAGGGAAGCCAAGACTCAACAGCCTTTAGTTCACTTATTTTAATCCGAGTGAAAAGAGGACCAGATGTTGTCACGGCAGCAACATCTGGAGGCTGTCAGGGCAAAAGGGAACTGTAGACAAAGTTTACATGGAAACGCAATAATGCCCAAAAGGACGTTCTTCACTGCAGACTTTATATTAAAACACACTCACGAGCAGCAGATGTAATGACTCTTAGTTGTTTGTTAAATCATCTCTCCGGCTGCTCAGCTTCCCTGCGTCCTCCCAGAGGAGCTGAAGGAGTCTCTCTGTTTACCGTCGTAACAGGGCCGTAAAGGTCAAACCAAACTTGCCTTTAATTTTTGTCAATTGAAGTCTCTTCTCAGCGTCTGTTTCCTGATATTAGATGAAGCAGAAAGTCGACTTAGCAAAATATTATTTGTGCGGCAGATGAACACGGACTCCTTTATCAAGCTATTTTAGTTTTTTTACAATAAATGAGTCTGTCGATTTGACTCAGGGCTTTTTGCTCATTTGGAAACTGAAACCTTATAAATATGACGTCTCCATAAGTTTAAGCGGACCAACAAAATCAAAAATAGTTAATATTGTTATTTATTTGTAGTTAGATCCCCCCCCTCCCCCCGAAACAGAGGGGATGGTATTTAAATGCATCACAACTGTCTCAGCACTTTGCAGTAAAGACCTGCTCACTTCTATAACACCTGAGTTATTTATCTTTAATATTTAGCGTTTGACACCTTAACAAGCGTCTTTACATGGAAATCTAAGTCGCTGAGAGAATGAAAATGAAATCTTTATTTATCAGCTTAAAGTTAGAAGTTGGGATTTATTTGAGGGCACAGGAACACATGAAACAAAAATCTTTTTGAATCCTCAGTGGAGAACGTCCTCTGGGCTTTGGTACAACAGCTACCACCTCATGTGCACAATGTTTCCTCAAATACAGAGAGGATGCGTATAAATACAGATAAATATTTAACTAAATATATCAGTTTATCCCCTAAAACAGGTGTAGTAATCCACACCTCTTGGCTAGCTGTGAATAATCAGCGCTGCAGGGAGACAGGCTGTCAGCGAGTCTGCAGGTTATATATAAACATTTTATATTCAGAATAATTCAGCATCGTTTGTTTACATCCCCTGTGGCTAAAGTATCTCATCGCTCTTCCTCTTTGTTTCGCTTCCTCGTCTCATTTCATCAGAAAGAAAAGAAACACTTTATGCATATCAGACGTTTCTTAGCGCTTGTTTGGCCAACATGGCAGTTTGGGTTTGTTGGTAGCAGCGTAGCGGTCGTGTGTGTGTGTGTGTGTGTGAGTGTGTGAGAGGTGGAGGATGTTCAATAAGAAGGAAGTCCCATCAGAAAGCCGGAGGACTCGTCTGTGTGTGTGTGTGTGTGTGTGTGTTCAGGGCTGGATGGGAGAGAGAGACTGCATGGTGTGTGTGTGTGTGTGTGTGTGTTAGGTGTGTGTATATTGTATGTAAATAGTGTTGATTTTGTACGGTACAAGTGTGTGTGACTTGTTTTGTACACATGATAAAAAGATTAAATGACACTTTTATAAGAGCCTGCTATTGGCTCACGTCACACTATACAGTGCAATAAAGTGCTTTGATTGGCTAAAAGTCAGACTAGTTTTTATTATTATTGGTTTTATCATTATTATTATTATGATTATGGTCATGTAACTGGTTTGTCTGGAAGCTCCAGGAGACTCTTGTGGCACAGAACAGATCACATAAGCACTGATGATACAGAATAAATACAAAACGAATGTATATTGTGAGTTCGAGGATGAATTATAATGAAATGAGACTTTATTTTCTACATATATAGAAAATACTTTTTTGGGAATTGAACTTTAAAAAAATCTCAGTCTGATCTAAGTTGTTTTTCTGTGCTGTGTTTTTGACTTGAGATCAGGTGGAGAAACGTTTTGGCAGGTGAAGGACCAAGGAGTGTTTGTTGTTGTAATACTCAGTTCGGCCACAAGAGGCTGAAGTGCTCCACTGCCCCATGTTGTAACCAGGATGACACACTAACAACAACGTACAGTATGTACCTTGTTTTTTCAGAGTTCGTGGACAAATTAAAACTGACCTGGAGTTCAGAAGAGAGCAACAAATGGAAAAACAGACAGGAACAAACACAATGAACCTGCTCAGCTTCTTTCAACTGAATGTTTCACTTTTAAATATAAATACAAACCAGTTTCCCTCTCTTTTTTATTCTTCATTTAGTTCCTTCTGTCTCTAGTTTTGTCTCTGCTTCAGGTCTGATCAGACTGCAGTGAAAGAATTCCTGACCGATTTATGTGTTTAGAGTCGTAAAAAATACTAAAAGATATGTTCTGTCAGCTGATGGATGGAGTTTCTCTTCTTTTTGTTGTCCTGCGTCCTTTCATCCGCCACAAACACGGTTCGTCCAACATGCTCGTGTCTTATTTCAGTCTGTAAATAGTCACACAAACATGCAAATTTAATCCCCACAATCTTTAACCAATATACAGTATGTGGTAATTTTGTAATTGCACATTTTTTTTAGGAACATGTTCCATTAAAGCACAATATCAACTAACACAAACATCCTGAAATATTATCTGTCTGTATAGAAGCTTACAGATTAACTATTTCTAAATATCTATCGATAGATATATATCTATAGATATATATATCTATATATATCTGGCAGTAGGAGGTATCATGTCTGATACGTCCTCAAAATGTCAGAATTAGTTCAATAGGTGTATAAATCTGCAGAACAGTGACTGTTTATATATTATTACTGTATACTGTTCATATATTTGTATTATTAAAAACCCACCAAATGTGTATTATTTCTGGTTGGATATTTATCTTATCAACCTCTATTTAACATTAAAACCTGAATCTGAGCGCCAAGTAAATACATCAAGCTGATTTTAGAGTAAATGTGTAAGACGAAGAAGAAGAAAAACAAAGTTGAAAATTAAATTAAATATGAATAAATAACCCATCAAGAAGTTCTAGTCCATCTGTTCTGAATGATTTAAATATTTGAATTCCTTCTCACGCGGTTATTAGATAAAACTTTGGGTTTCTGACCACTGAGCCCAACTCGGGGCCCCCCTGAGGGCCTCTGGACCAGCGTTTGGAAACCAAACTTACTGCCGCACCGTATTTTGCTGGCAGGAGTTCTGAGTTCAGCCACGCGGTGTCGCTGTTGGTATTTCACATTAACGCGCACTCAGGTAGCTCCTTCAGGCCGGCGGGAGCGCGCATCAGTCCTGCGGGTCCACCGCGCGACGGGGACGCGCACCGTGTTGGGTAGCGAGCAGGGACTGAACCCGGACCCGGACCACCGGCAGGAATCGGCGCGCGTCACTTTGGACGGTTTCACGTGCGAAAAACCCCAAAACACAACAACAGCTGCTTTGTTTTTGTTTCTTTGCGCCATCAAACCCCGAAAAGAAGCGCGTGTTTCCTGTCGGCATGTGGATGAGATGAGACCATGTCCTGCACGCAGCGGCTCGCTCTGCTCCTCTTCACCTTCATCCAGGTGAGCCCCTCATCATCATCATCAGCAGCAGCAGCAGGTTTAATGTGATTCTTTTTGTTACATGGAGCATTTAGCGGTTTTTAATTTCTGTGTTTTCATCGGTGAATTTGTGGCATTTAAAACGGCCCCTGCAGCGACGCTCCTAAACATTCCTACTGGCTCCTTAACATTCCTACTGAGGCTCCTGGAGGTCCCTCAGGGTCCCTGCAGCGACGTCCCTCAGGGTCCCTGCAGCAACGCTCCTAAACATTCCTACTGAGGCTCCTGGAGGTCCCTCAGGGTCCCTGCAGAGACGTCCCTCAGGGTCCCTGCAGCGACGCTCCTAAACCTTCCTACTGGCTCCTAAACATTCCTACTGAGGCTCCTGGAGGTCCCTCAGGGTCCCTGCAGCGACGTCCCTCAGGGTCCCTGCAGCGACGCTCCTAAACATTCCTACTGAGGCTCCTGGAGGTCCCTGCAGCGACGCTCCTAAACATTCCTACTGAGGCTCCTGGAGGTCCCTCAGGGTCCCTGCAGCTTGTGACTGATGTAATAATCATGTCACGGTTGGTTCCTTCAGGGTCTTTAATGCAACACTGGTTGGATCAGCCTGCAGATCTCTCACTTATTTGCACCAGTGATGGACTTGACGTTCTGCAGCGACCTGTTCCTTTTCCTGTTCGACTGTGTGAAGACATTAATTATTGATGTCACTTTCTAGCTGCAGAGTAAAATCTTCCCGTTTGAGTCACACTGTGTGCTCGGCTCTATATTTAGACCCTGCAGCCCCGGACCTTCAGCTCGCCCTTTGGAGGAGCTGTGGGTTCTGGATGCAGCACCAGACAACTCAAGTGGACGATTAACTCAAACGCTGCTTGTGTCGGAACGTCAGGCCTCCAGAAACACACTCCAGTTAGGGAACGAGTGGCTAATTCAGGATTTTCCCCCCCTGACGTAACATTTCCACAGCTGTCCGTAAAGGCAGGAGGTAATAAAGACGATGTCGTCTGACCCCGAATCTTCACATATATGTAACAAAAGTTACAGTTAAAGTTGGAAAACCTGCATCTAAACAGGTCAATGGAATTTTAAGCTTTTCTGTTGACTTTACAAACATAAAGGGACAAAAAGTGCGTGTGATGTCGGCAGCTTCCAGCCTTGAGTTTTGATTTTAGGTGATCAGATTGAACCTTTTCCCTTTTTTTTAAGCAGCTTTAAGGTCGGATTCAAAAGTTTCTTGTTCCTTACTTTTGTACACATTTTTCCTGGATCTCCATTAGGAATAATAATACTTTTAAAAAAAGTCTAAACAAGTTTTAATGGGTTAGAATTGTTTAACAAATTTTAATGTGGCATTCAGGGAAGATTCTGCAGCAGAACAGTTGCAGCTGATTTAAAAACAGAAGGATTCAGGCTGCGTTCTTCTTCTTCTTCTTCTTCCTGTGTTGGTCTCATTGGAGCGTCCTGCTGCTCTGTGAGGCCGCAGGAACATGACAGGGACAAGAAATATACAGTTTGAGTTTCTGTTTGTGAGATAAAATAAAAGAGTAATCCTGCAGAGCGACGGCACATAAAGAGCAGCTGAGGCTGATGTTGGAGATCTGCTGGGCGGCGGATCATCACGTTCTGCTCGTCCACGCGGAGACTTGACTCGGCTCAAACGCTGCAGCTCTTATTGTGAGGTCAGCTGATAGGAATTTGGGGAGTATAAATGTCCTCCTCGTGCTCCAGCGAGCGCAGATATTAGCGATGCGCACGAGGGAAGACGTCCAGGTGGAAGCTGCAGGGTTTTGCCTGAAAAGTGAATGTATGTTATTTTATTTTTGTAGACATTTAGGCAACAGACATCCGTCACATGTAGAAATGTAGTCGGTGAAATTCTCCCCCAATATCAGCCGACGAAATCTCCAAATCAATGCACCTGTTGACCCGTCCAGCGTGCGCCCCAACTCTCACCCAGTGCATGCTGGGATATGTTCCATGATGATGACATGATGACATGGGATGCATCGACATGTCACATCATGGGACCTAAACCATCCAGTGTCTTTATATAAACCAACAGTGTGTTGAAACCAGTTGAACTCGCAGGACTCTGAGAGCTGCAGTGCTGTTGTCCGTATGGATCCGTCCCACCGAAAAAGACATTGTACAAACTGTGCTGCTTTTTGTTGTTCAAATCGTTCAGCATTGCAAACTGGTAAATAAACCATTAATTTTGTTTACTTTAATCCAGGACGTTTTGCCCGTAATGGATCTGTGTGTATTTGTGAGCTCATCAGTCGACGGAGATGATGTTGTTTGTTAGGCGGCGGTGGATTGATTGAGGTCAGGCGGTTAATCCTCTGCCCTTTGCCACTTTCCATTTATAGTTATTTGTTTTGAGAAGCAGAAAATGGACACGGGAAAGACATGAACCGATGGAGATCGCGGCGCCCCCATGAGGCACACCTGGACTTCTCACAAAACCAAACGCACAGCCAGTTAGCAGCTCGAAGAACGAGCCATCAGGAAAACGCACATCATCCTTTCTACGACGTTCGTATTTATTTGTTTGTTGTCAGAGTTTGACTTTCAGTGTGTCGGCTGTTGGCTCGAAGCCCTGGATATCAGTTTTCCCCACCAGCACTTGAACGCACCAGATGACCAGCAGACTTGTTTTTTTTAATCCGTCAATAAAAGAAGAATTAAAATAATACAGTTAAGAAAAACTGCTTTTAATACGTACAGCACACTTTGTAGTGATGCTACGTATGATGTCTCTTCTTCCTCCGAGCCAGAAAATCTATTAACACATCACTGAGCCCAAATTCTCACTAGAGCACCAAATGTGGATTCATCCACCGCTGAAAATAGTCCCCAGCAAAATGCACTATTTCCTCCTGTTAGGTTTGATAAAAACACTAACAACTGCATATTTACTTTATTTACTTTAGTACGTTTCGATACTGGGATTTTAGTTTTAATTTCCCCGTTGAAATCAGCCTTTTGTGTTCCGTTAGGGCCGTTTTTCACAATTCTGCTGTGTCTCAAGTGTTACGCGGCGCGTTTAGCATCCACAGGCGTGAAAACGTTGTTTGCAATAAAACGCATTTTTCTTCTTTCGTTGGTCAGCTGAAGACAGGAGTGATGTTTGATTGGACGACGTGATAAGGTGACGCGTTGATCGGCTGTTTGGCTGCAAGCGGCGGTCGGGCGGACTGTAACGAAAGCTTGTTAAACGCGCGTGTGAGGTATAAACACACTGACAGGTCTGAAATGCTGCTGAGAGCGGCGGGATATCTCAGTGTAAACAGACCTCCCAGCACACACACACACACACACACTCGCAGTATATCAATGAAGTCAAGTTGACACATGGACTCATTTGGTTTTGAGTGTGTTTCTCTTTGTGTAGATTGTTCACGCTGTCCCTTTGTTTGCACTCTGTTTGAGTGTGTGTGTGTGTGTGTGTGTGTGTGTGTGTCACCACTAGGACACGTGAAC